>JAZGTK010002783.1:0-30120 GCA_036877625.1 Ambastaia sidthimunki | reverse complement strand
AAATGGCTACATATATTAACATGTAGCCATTGTGCTGAAATCCTGTGCTAATCTCTCACCTGTCTGCCCACACGGCTCTGAGTCAGTTTCTAAATCTAGTGAACATTCTTTGTATCAAAAGGGCATGATTTTGTTCACATAGCCCTCTTTTTAAAAAAGGTTCCTTACTTGAACAAAGGCATATTTGAAGGCGCTTGCGAACCCAGAGTATGAATGTGTATGTGTGTTGTTTCAGAAGACCAATGTTTGTCTGCCTTTCTCTATTATAAAGCCTGGTCTGTCATTAGTGGATAACAATGTAAGGCCTGACTTTCTTACATAAATACTGTATGTGTGTGTGTTTGTGTGTGTTTTGACATGCAACTCTGAGATTATATATTTGTTATTGAATATGTGTATGGCATGCATTTGTGTTATGTATATCAACCATAAGCAATGAATAATCGAAAAATCATTTAATCATGTTTTCAAACATCCTGCTACAAAATCATTTTCTTTACAGTCAAATATTTACATTTCTTAGTATTTTTTTTATAAATTTATGTTACTATAATAACTTTACAATTAAGCTGTTAACAAAAACATTTTACTGTTTTGTAAAACTTGCTTAGTCGTATTAAATAACAAAACAATAATAATACATTCATATTTGAATGTACATTTTAAATGTATGGCTAACATTATATATAGCATATTTAATTATATATGTAGCATATGTAGTGTATTCATTTATTATTTCATCTCTATTTCAATGTTTTATAGTTTGAAAAGTAATTTTAAACTTTTATGACGGTTAAGTAAACATGGGGGTTAATAAGAAAAACTTTCTGTGGCAGTTAATATATGCGTCAGTCCGTTTTCTTTCGCAGATGTTTTGCCTCATTAACTCAGGTTTATTTAGTGTGCTTTATGTCCTGGTTTATGGTTTAAACTGTGACTATGCTCCACTCTCAGATGCCGTTTACAGGTACAGAAATGCTGCCTCTGTGTTGTGCAAGGAACAGAATTTTCTCAGAGCTCGTTTGAAGACTTGTCCGTCGGGTTTCTGAAGGATTTAGCCAACCTGGCTTCAAAAAACACCCATAATTCTTAGTTGTTTTCCTCAGAACAAGGAAAAGCAGACAATAACTCCTAATCTCTCTGTAGTGCAAACAAAACTTTCCCTGTGTGGAGCCATTTTAACTGTTGCAAAATTGACCGTAGGTTGAAATGGAGGCTCCGTGCTGCTGTCGGCTTCATGCTGGAGTGTGAATGAATTGTCGCATTGAGGGCACGGCCTCACGGCCCTCTGACTGCGGCAGGCTGGGGTGAGGGTTGGGTCACCCACTGCTGTGTTCTCTCTCCTGCACTGATTCAGGACTGCTTCCTCATCTAAAAGCGTGCTCAGCTGACACAATGCTCGGCTTTGCTGTTTTTCAGCACAGCTTACAAAATGCAAACAAAACAGAAGCCCGCAGAACACTCTGAGTCAGTCGCTGCATGCTGCCGAACGTTCCGCCTATTTCACTGAGTCAGAGCTGAGACTTAAACACACATTCGGTTTCCCTCCATGCATTTCTTTTACTGGTTTTGGCATGCATTTTTTTCACCCTACTACCTGCGTGCCAGCTTTTTGGCAGCACCGTTGGCAGCTGACTTCTTTTTAAATGCTGAAATCTTTAGAGGAGTGTGTTTAAATGTCAGCAGGCCTGTCCATCAATGACAGTATATGACGGTCCCAACACAGTGTGTGTCATCAACCTGCTGACATCCTGACAGGACATCAATGGTGAATACTAAGTGCAGCCAAAAAATAGACTAAGATGGTTTTGACTGACTTTACAAATGCCTACTTGTTTGAAACATCTTGTGCAGTCCCAGTAAAGTCAAATTGTTACTAGATAAGCAGCTGCATACGTGGCTACATGATTTACATGTACTCATTTAAAAGACGCTTTTACCCAAAGTGACTTTGCATGAGTTTTTATTCAAATAGATCATTTCTTTAAGAGCTGCATGTGACCAATAAAGATCTTGTTTTAGCACAATAGTGGATTGACAAAATACCACAGCAGTGTTGTGATGTGGTCCTGGACACATAGTAATGGATTAGTGTTTTATGTCACAAATGCAATGTTGTCACATACGTTTCTGATCAACTGCTACCTAAGGAGATTGAGTGGGACGATTCCAAAGCGTTCACACCTGTATTTGGCATTGTCCACTTGTAATAGGATAACCTGAGATGCTAATACCAAGTGTCAATGGGTTTTACCACTTATTTTGGGGAACAAAAGGACATTAGGTTTGCATGGTTCTACCTCGACATATGTCTTCTGTTTTAAACAGTCCCACCCATCTATTTTCGGCAAAGCACAGTCACAACGTACATTTGTAACAATCGACTATAAATAAACAGCAAAAGCAGGTGGCAGAAGGTAAAATGGTTGTCTCAATGTGTTTGTAGTCTATGCTGAGTGAGCGTGCTTTCATTTTAATAAAGACGGAGAGTTGCACATATGGCTGGTGGGAAGAAAATTGAAGAAGAGAACAAAACAGACAGACAGAGCATATTGGGTATTGAGGAACGTTGCAGATCTTCTTTTGTGAGTTTTATGGTGTCATTCCAGACCTCTTTTGCAGTGTTATACATCTTCTTGAGTTTTACAGCTGCTAGCTTAAGGGTGCGAGCATTCAGATGTTTTGTGTGTGTCTACGTCTTTCAAAAACACTTAGCTTTTCTTTCCCACCCGCAAATACACGGTTAATTAAATCTAATTAGAGGAGGGCTGTCATAAATCTTTGACAATGCCTTCTGGATCACCAACAAAGCTGTTTTCCCTTTTCACCATCTTTTCACTACTGATTAGCATGATAGTGTTTCTCTGTTCCTGTGCCCATGAATGAACCGCAATCCATTAATATCTATTAACAATATGGACAGTGACAGTTATGTGTTGCTTTGCTCCTCCTGCACAGTGGGAACTCAAACCAGTTCAATGTTTTTCATCTGATTTCATTTTAGCTTATTAATTTAGGATATTTTGCTATTGTCTGCAGTTATTCAAGCTCAATGAATTTTTATTGTTTGTCTGCAGAAACGCTGATGGACACCAAATGGGCCACGACCGAACTCGCCTGGACCTCTCATCCTGAAACCGGGGTGAGTTTTTATTTTTTGTGTGTTTATTTTGGAGTGCATTACTCATGTCTGGTCTCTGTTCATGTTTACAAAATTAAAATAACTTTTAATTTGCCTAAAGAAAATCAAATCTATTTTACAAAGCATTTTCCATTGTGATACTGTAAAGCAAATTTCTTCTCCAAATTTCTTTCTCCTTATAAAGCATGCAGACATTAACATCAAGAGTTTCTATGCAGTTACCATTTTTCTGAAAGGTGATTCCCAGATTATTACTACCAGACAATTATGTTTTTTTATGGGAATTAGCATAAATTACACCAACGCAATACGTTTTTAAATATATTAAGCCATAATATTTAATGGTTATAAAAATACAAAACACAAATAACACATTTCTTAGTCTCACTATTTCCTTAAGATTTTTGGGGTAATACAATTGTTTCACAAGCTTTATGAGATTACCCCATAAATATTTTCTAATTAAGTGGTATTATACAGTAAGTGGCTGAGTTACAGTCTTGTACCAGTACTGTGTGTGAAACAGGAAGTTCTGAGTTTAATCAGATAAAGGCAAAACCCAGATCAGATTTCACCCATCTCGCATTCATTCTCCAAAGGTGAGATCTGTGCCCAAAAGCTTTTGACAGAAACAGCAGAAGTATCATTTGCTCAACTTTAATAATATCCAGACACCGTTATCTTTTATTCTTTTTAAACTAGTCTAATACTCTGTCTTTAGGTCATCTCCCTTTCTGATATTTTGCACTTTAGGGTGTTGCATATGTCCGCTGCCCCCTCTTTTCCCTCTGTCACACCATCCCAGCTGTTGCACACACCCTCCCCAAAACCTTTACTTCCAAGTAACTTAGCACCAATGCACTAAGGCACAAGATCAGACCCAATGACAGCAATCAGCCCCGCACCTTCCCCGTCCATATATTACTCTTGTAAATATCCATCCCTACTCCCATTAAAGCACTAAAACTCCCACTAACACAATGGGTCACAGTACAACCCACTTTACGCCCAGACAGATGCCTCCTTTCAGCCCGTTTTTTTCCCTTCTGCACCCTGTCATGCACATGGCCATACATTTCACCTGCTCCGCCCCACTGTATTTTAGGACAGACAGAGAAATGTGGCACCAGTATGGCATTTTCTTAAATTTCACTGTGTTGTGGCAGTTTTCTTTTTTAATTGCACACATAAACATTACTCTTACTGAGGTGAATCTCTCAAAAACACCCTGTTTATATTTTAACCCAAAACATTATATTTTACACAAAGAAAATGAAATCTGTTTTTAAGACTACTGGATTTTTTGCATAGGAATGCTTTTTTTTTTTACATTTTCTGCTGTTTTATCAATAATGTTTCTCACACAATTTCATTGCTGAAATACAGTAATTTTGTTTTGCATTACAGTAAAAAAACAATTAATAAAAACATGAATGAATGAATACATTTTTATACATGCTTACGGTGGGCTTCATTTTCTTAATGCAACAAAAAATATTTATTTTTTTATCTTTCACCCCACTTGATTATGGGGTGAAATATGACCCAGACATATTTTCAACAGGTTGTGAAAGTTGCCCACTGGTTTAACTGGCACTGCCACACCCTTCATATCTCTCCTTCTGTGTGTGACACAAAATTGTACTGCCTGTCACACCTAAAAAACTGCAATGGGAACTGTGCCTGGGTAATAATAAAAATCCGGAATAAACCCCAGTCTGGTTCAGCATTTCTTTTATCTTTCTTATTTATTCTGACTCTATTAGTCATCAGTCAGGCCATTGTAACAGGAGCCATACACACAGATAAATACAGTGTCTGCATTAAGATTGTAAAGGAAAAATAAACATGCTGACCAGACACTGCTTAAACATACCGATCGGCGAATTACTCAAAGATCAACAAACCAAGACAAAGAGCACTAATGGACTGTATGTATATTTATATATTCTACATTAACCACCATCCTACAGCCGCATCTCCATCTAAAAGTAAATTCATTAGCTCCCTTTGACTGAAGAGAAAACATAAGGAATGTGTTTAACTATTCATCAAGTAAAATGGATGATGGGGAACTGAACCTCTTCCCAGCATCCTATTTAACACATTAATCATGAAAGGAGGAAAGTTTGCTGTCAGGTAGCTGTGCTCAGTAATCCCCAGAGAAGTGGACGAAAATGCATTGTGTGGGGCCGTTTCCCTGCCTCCCATCTTCACTCTCTCAGCAATTTATTCGGTGGAAGTAAATGCCCATTTACACCTCATTCTTTCATCTGTCCCATTGACCCGGTGCAGATTATTGATCCCTGCACCCCTGGCTCGGAGAGGCTGTGATAAAGCTGAGAATTCTGGTAGCTCTGTCTGCCTCTGGTCCCCGGGGCCTGTAGGAATGAATGGCCTGTCCACACAACATCCATTTTGCTGTGTTAATTAAAGCTATCACCTTAACACAAACATTGTTATACTCTGATCAGCAAATCTCTGAATGCCTAGTGCTAGTTCTCTTTTTTGGCTAGTTTTTTCGCTCATTTCCATTTTGTTTTCTCTTGCTCTTAAGTTGTGCTCTGCAAAGTATTTCCTTACCTATAATCTTAAGCAACACAATAGTGCCTTAGAGTTCAGCATTGCCATTGTTCCACTGCCAAAATTAAGATGAGTCATTTGTTGTTAATAAATGCTGTTTCTTTGCCTAGGTTGTTGTAAAAATCTTTAGCTGCCATTTTCAAGATTAACAGTTCTTATTCACATTGACATTTAAAATTTGCATTAAATTTGGGGCCTTGTGTCATCTCCGCTGCATGTCCACACTCCCATTGGTGGATGTTTACATTGCTTCTTATTTGCATTAAGTTACGTTTTTTTCTGTACTCCCATTGGTGGATGCAGTTTATCTGCTTATTTGCAAGTTCAGTTTTTTTCTAGTTTATCGATAACATTTGCTTTCCACAAATTCCTCGAACTCTCATTGACAATGAGTTACTGTTTTAAATTAAGTTGCTGTTAGCGTGAATGCTCCTTAACTGTCAATTGCGTCTTGTAAGAGGACACAGTAATAAGAGGTGCAATGAAACAATGCAGCTTTGAATAGCACAATTGCAATAAACCTTCCCTGATAAGAAGCTACTAGTTACTATTCTTTTAAAAGGACACAGTATCCACCACAAAATGCTGTTTTATCCCACTATTACAAATGATTTTTCTTTTCATTCTGTTATATAAAGAGGAAACATGTTAGTTAGTGGATTGGATTTAGCTTATTGGGCCACATGAATACAATGTAATCATGATGGTATAATTGAAGGGTAATTGATTGTGAAGTGATGCGGAGAGCACTCCACACTCAAGGTAGGAGGTAAACATCCACTCGTTGTTTTGCCCGATGGAGTTCTGACACTCTGCTGCTAATTTTGATGAATTTGCCAGGCGGCTTTCCTCATTGAACTGGTGAACGCAGATGAAAGACCAGCGCTCTGCTCCCACTTAATGCCGCAGTGCACGTGTGTAATTGGAAAGGCACAAACCAAAAAGCACAAATTTAATTTCTCCCCGCTTTTATCCACCCCATTCACTCTTCCCTCTGTTATTTTGTTTCTTGAGCTCTGTTCCTGTAGCGTGTGGAACTGCGGAAGAAAGAGCGATTTATTCCCTGCTGTACCTCTGTGCTGCATAACACCTCAGAACTTAAGTTCTAAAGCTCTAGATAACATCAAAATGCGAATGGTTTAATTTATAAGACTGGCAATAAAACATCTTAAAGTTTAAGTAAATTTAAGTGCTGAAGTATAGATAAAACACTTGTTATTGCTATTGTTGCTACTGCAGCATATAATAAATGCTAGCTCACTCTCTAGACTTAGCAGGGTGACCTTATATGTTGTTGTATATCTGTGATTTACAGTGTTTTTCCTCTTTATCCCTTTTCCTTTTTTCACAGTGGGAGGAAGTAAGTGGCTACGATGATGCCATGAACCCCATTCGAACATACCAGGTGTGCAATGTCCGAGAGCTTAACCAGAACAACTGGCTTCGCAGTGACTTCATCCCCCGCAAGGATGTTCTCCGTGTGTATGTGGAGATGAAATTTACTGTACGAGACTGCAACAGTATTCCCAACATTCCAGGATCCTGTAAAGAGACCTTCAATCTGTTCTACTATGAGTCCGACTCAGATTCAGCCACAGCCACCAGTCCATTTTGGATGGAGAACCCTTACATTAAGGTGGACACAATTGCTCCTGATGAGAGCTTTTCTATGTTGGAATCCGGGCGGGTCAACACTAAGATCCGCAGTTTTGGTCCACTTTCCAAGGCTGGCTTCTACCTGGCCTTTCAGGACTTGGGCGCTTGCATGTCTTTAATCTCTGTTCGAGTGTTCTACAAAAAATGCTCTACAACCATCGCCAATTTTGCTGTCTTCCCTGAGACGGCGACAGGGGCCGAAGCCACCTCGTTGGTCATTGCCCCTGGCACTTGCGTGCATAATGCTTTGGAAGTGTCTGTCCCTCTCAAACTCTACTGCAATGGAGATGGAGAGTGGATGGTTCCTGTAGGTGCCTGCACTTGCATGGCTGGGTTTGAACCTGCAGTTAAGGATACACAGTGTCAAGGTGAGTGCTGATATATGTGTTTTTTTACTGTCCGGTTTTGCCTTATCTTACTGTATCACATTAAGCCACATGGACAAATCATCCTGTTTTTTATTGAGGGTGTTTGTCCTAACAGCAAATGTGGTTTTCCGACCTCAATTTAAGCAGAACAAACCAATGAATAAGTAAAAGAGTCTGTATGTCTATCAAAAAGGAACATTTTGCTGAGAGAAAAGGATGTGTCTTGATGAAAAACATATCAGGTCAGGCTGAGACGAATTAAGCCTGTGTGTAACATAGCCACAGCAAAAGTGAGCAGAGCAGACAGTGGGAGGTCAAGGGTCAAATGAAGAGCTGGGAGCGAGAGGAGACCAGGAATCGATTTTCAGACCAAGGGCAAGAGCTGCAGTGAAACATTAATGAAGAGCATGAGATGGAGAGAGAAAGTAACCCTGACAGATAAGGCACCAGAAGCTAAAGGTCACAAAGAGACAGTTGGTTTCAACACATTATAAGAACTACAAAGACTGAGAAGTGAACCTCTGGGGTAAAGAACTAAATTAAAAAGCCAATGAAATGTGGACGAAGACAAGAATTATTAGTGGCAGTTCTTAGGGCAAGCATTACTATTACTTTTGCTTATACTAAGAATTAAGGATTTGAACAAACCACTAACCTTAAGTACTTAACTTATCCAGCACAACTTTTAAGCAGACATAAATTATCCTTTAAATCATGTGGCTAGTTGACAAAATGTATGCTATTACATTTCAAAGCAATATAATGTTTAATTTTGCATATGGCAAAATGCAAATGCTTTTATCCAAAGTGACCTACAGTGCATTCACGTATACATCCATCGGTATTTGTGTTACTTGGGACTCAAACCCATGACCTTTGTATTGCTAACACAATGTCCTACCAATCGAACTACAGCAACACCATTGTTGTAAAACCCTTCAGATTTTAATTGAAAAAGGGACATATGTAGTGGGCAGAATATTATAGGCACTTAATGGTGGGCAATTTTGTCCTGAACCAGTAAGCAACACCCTAGAAACTCCATAACAAAATGCATAACAAAAAAACAGAACTTAGCAACTGAATGGCACTGCTATGGCAATCACCCACAACACTGTAGCATTGTGGCAGAAAATGTAAATATCCAGTTGTCAAAATAATAAAAGGCTTTTCTACTGCTGCCAATTACATAAAAATATGTTCCTATGGGGGAAAGAGGGCGGCCCTCGGAAATCTGCCGCCTGATGTACAGTTAAAAACTCATTTGTTTGCTTGTGGCAACTCAAGGTGAAAGCCCTGGCGGCTGAGCCCTGATAAAACGTTCTCTAATCAAGCCAAACGGAAACTAAAGTAGGGATAAATCTCTGTCAACTCTCGCTTTCTCTTGTGCCTTCATCTGAAGGCCACTGATCTCATTAATACCCTGCCAGAGTACAGTTAGGACATTCACATGAATATTAATCGTAAAGACCCTTTTTCCTCAGCGCTCCATATTTTTTCACTCCGTTCCTGCTTCTGACTTCCAATTTGAGCACAAATTCTAATCACTCCCCTAAGCTCTATGTTCTGCTCTCAATGAGGGAGGCAGTGGGGAAGGTTTGGCCAATACACTGTGAGCAATGAGACTGTGCTAGAGAAAGGATTTGCATTTCTTTTAGTTTTTTTTTTTTACCTCGCGGCTTTCTTGCTCTGTCAGGAGTGCTGCTAGTGGAAGGTGAGGATGAAAGGAAAGGGCTGACTTCTTACCTTCTTGGAAGCGATTAATCAGCACTTTCAAGCCTTCAGAAAATAGGCCGACTTTTTTGAAGGAGGAATTTTGAGCAGTCTTTCACGCAGACTACAAGCTAGATGGTCTCATTTGTCTCTTGAAGATTCAGTTGATTTATGTACATTTGAAATACGTGGAAAAACACGGAGACTCATTAATCTCCAAAGCGATGGATTACGTGTGATAAACTTAGTCGCTCTTTCATCTTTATCTCTGCGTGAATCATTTCACGAGGTTCCTTCTCTGCTAGCTACTACACCTTTAGACACCTTTGATTAATGGTTGAACAAATAAGCCCCTGCTTAACCAAGTTAACACAATTTCCCTGTGCTAATGGAGCCTTGTGTCAATATTTTTGTATTATAAGAAAGGGAACTTGGAAGGGGACCTCCAGAACATCATGGTGGTGTGTTCTGCTTTGCACGCTATCAGTTAAGAAACCAGATGTTTAAACCGCTTCTTAAAAACGGTTTTATTTACCATCTCCAGCCCTCTGAGGCTACTGAAAAAATGGCAGGAAACAGGCGTCAAACTCCATCCCGCTGTTAATAAACGCAAAATTGACCATTTTAATCATTTTGGGTGACATTCAGAGCGGAAAAATACCAATGCCTTGTGCACCCTCAACAGCACTTCTAGGTTTATCAGATGTGTGGTATAATATGTACACAAGCTCTGTAAATGGTGGCTGAGCTCCACAAAGGCCAAAGACCTGTGAATGACACACTAATCTCTGTATTTATAAGATAACCACTCACAGTTTCCCTTGTACCCTTCGATATGCTTTGTTTAACTTGGAGAAACAGTTCCTGCGGTACAGCAAAGGCATTCACCATGTTTGAGTATCGATTGAAGGGGTTCATTTTGAGGAGTGCTGGTGTTTAGAACCAACAACCATGTGTTTGTAATTGAAGTTGACAGTTAGCATATGCGTGTGGTGCTTATGAGCCAGAGTACATTGTTGGAACTCATCTTGTCATGCGGGGGTTATTTCCCCAGAGGAAAGCAACAGCAAATTAATGTTGCCAAACAAATACATAAGCAAGAACCTGTGCCCCTTCATACTTCACAATGCCAAGAGATTAGTCCACATTTAGCAGGCAAAACTAATGTAAGCAGACATCTACAGCACCCATTTCCACAATCACTTTTTCTTAAATTGGATTCTCAGCAATGTGACAAAACTTGCAAACTCGAATTGAAAAAATATTTTTACACACTGAAGATATTGAGTGCAAATGTTCAAGTCGGAGAAAATTAAGCATACTTCATTACAATTAATCTAATTCATTTGATTGTGTTAATTTTATTGTGTTGATCTAATTTATTTCATTGTTTTTATCAAAGTAGTGTTTTTTATCCTGCATTGACAATGTTCCTTCTTCTCTTGTCAGCTTGCAGTCCAGGCACCTTTAAGTCTAAGCAGGGTGAAGGGTTCTGCACCCCGTGTCCTCCAAACAGTCGGACAAGTTCTGGGGCCGCTAGCATTTGTTCCTGCAGGAACGGCTATTATCGGGCGGATAACGATTCACCTGATTCAGGATGCACTAGTGAGTGATGACATCATCCAAACATAAACTGTTCTGTATGCTGTGTATTTGTCATGTCTTCTGCTCACAAAAATCTAAATGGTCCGAACACCATTTGCACATTTAAAAATGATCCTTTTTTATTTATTTGTTATTAGTTAATCCTATTTTATTTAATTCCTTAGTCACCGAACAGACATAAGAATTCTGGGGTAGTTTTGGAATCATTTCCTGTTTTCCTGCTTTATATAATTCTTTCTCAGTACTCTAAAGTGATGCATCCAAAAGCTGATTTTTTCGTGTAATCACTACTGCTATATCTTGCTCTTTTTGATCTTAAAATAAGCAGTGCAAGTTGGAAAAACATGGTTTTGCATAAAACACATGAAAGTATTTTAACCTGCATTATATATTCATGGAACACCACTGGCCCATGTTTACCTAAATTCTTTATTTAAAAAGGTTTAAACCAACAAAAGATCTAGTTTGATAAGGCATTTAGTTTCTAGAAGATCAGCTAACTTAACTTATGCCACCCTATAAACTATTTTTGATTTCTCCAAAAAGAAAAGTCTGCAGAACTTTTTTTCTGTAAACGTTAAAGGTTCTTTATGGAATCATACAGTCTGACAAAGAAGCTTTTATGAAACTGCATTTTTAATAATGTAGATAAGACCAAAACAATGACTGGTCTAGGCTTGTTTAAGGTGGTGCTTTTGGTTTTATTTGCACACAGTTAAAAAGTAAATTGATTAAACTGTATTCCTGTCTTAAGTAAAGGATTATGACAGCATTCTTTGCTTTTTTGCAGCTGTGCCCTCAGCCCCACGCAGTGTTATCTCCAGTGTAAACGAGACCTCGCTGGTGCTCGAGTGGAGCGAGCCACGTGACCAAGGTGGACGAGATGACCTTCTCTACAACGTTATCTGTAAGAAGTGTCTGCCCGAGCGCGGTACCTGCACGCGGTGCGATGACAATGTGGACATCTCTCCCCGGCACCTCGGCTTGACTGTGAGACACGTGACGGTCAGAAATCTTCAAGCTCACACTCAGTACAGCTTTGAAATTCAGGCCGTCAATGGAGTCTCCAACAAGAGTCCCTATGCACCCCAGTTTGCATCTGTTAACATTACCACCAACCAGGCTGGTAAGTTTCCTTATTTGAAAATATCAGGTGATAGCTGAGTTTTGGAACATGGTAGCTGGTTTCTCGCTGGTCTAAGTTAGTTATTAGCTGATCATTGATTGGCTAAACAACTTACATTGTGCAAAAACAAGCCTGACTACCTGGTGTGACGAGACAATGGCTGTTGAATTGTCTATCAGCTTTTAACCAGCTAGTAATAATCAGCTGCCATGTTCCTAAAAAAGATACCAGTTTAAGCTGGTATCATTTTACAGCTGTTTAACACATTCTCTTCCTCATGTGCCCTTAAAAAAGGATATTGGAGGATTCTTTCTTTACTAGCTCTCTGGTTAGAAATAGCACAGCGTAATGGGTTCAGTTAGGACACTTCCAGCCCACAACACTGTACCCAGTACCTACAAGAGCTCAGCCCACAGAACGCATTGATGCCAGAGAGCTACACTACAATGCTCAATAGCTAAGATAAGCTAGGGTGTGCTGGGTTGGCAAGATGTGGAGATGCATTAACCTTTGTGTAGATGACCTGTTATTGTGTGATCCAGGTTTGAAATGAACACTGGACTTTTCAGGATCACACACTCTTAGCTTTGCATACATTTAACCCTCTCTATACTAGCACCCAGCTACAAGAATGTTAGCTACCAGATAGTCCACAGACAATGTAATATGACCCAGGCTGCTGTTGTGCCCAGGTCAACCTTGGGGTGACACAGCGGCCACATATGAGCCCACCCCTATGATTCCAGACCTCCGGAGGGTCTGCAATCAGATTATGTGGAGATTCTCCCAGCGCTGTGCTTAAATATTCATCCACCTTTTAAGGCAAAAAATAAATATGGGGCACCAGCTCAAGGGGAGTCATGGTTACGTCCTCCGCGGGATGAGGCCCCTTAATCCCAGGGCAAGAGTAAGCAGGCGAGCTGCCTGGAGAGCATTGTCTTCAGGGTGAGCTTTTTTGAGTAAGGCCTGGGTTAGGGAGAGTGGGCTTTTGGGGGGGTGGGGGCAAAGAGAGGACAGAATAATAAAGGACTACCAGCAAAGGATCAAAGAACCGGACCTGGGGATTAAAATGCTTTTAACAAATGAGAGAGAGAAACACAGAGGCAAGAAAGTAAGGAATGAGATGTTGAGAGGTACTATAGTTTGTGAACAGGACATGATAAAATCAGAAATTTGAGATGCCAGCATCAGATCTGGGGACAAACGGGGACAGTGCAGATTATGTAAAGGTAGGTACTAAGATAGGTGAGGTGCTATAAAAAATGAGTTCAGATCACATTTCACCCACAAATCACAAAAGTAAATTAGATTTTTTATTTAAGTACTATTTACTACTAAATAGTATTACTACTTTACTATTTTGTGCATTGTGGTATTTTAATGACACTTTAACACATTATTCCCTACAACTCTAATTACTGTAATGCGTCTGTAATGTTTTAAGTTTCAATGATGATTCTCACTGGATTTTAGTTGCTCTAATACAGCAAAAATGTACAATTTAATTACTTTACAATTTAATTGTACAATAACATTTTTTCTCATTTACTTCTGGACTGCTCCAGTTTACCCCTTTGAACTCACTGTGGTACTGTATATGTTGTCTCCTGTATGAATAATTAATCAAATAAATTCTTGTGAGATTCCTCATTTGTAAATTGCTGTGGTTAAAAGTCTGCTAAATGATTAAATGTAAATCTCACTGTAATGAGAAATTGAGACAGGAATGTGTTACATTTTTAAGGCCCTAAAATTGACTTAGTTTGTGCAAAATATCTAAAATGTTTTAGTTTCTTTTGATCTGGGGATGAAAGCTGACCTGGACATGTTTTTGGCAGGTTTTGCTAGATTCACCCTTATGCAGAAGACAGATTGAGAGTTAAAGGCCATGACAAATGGGAGTGGTTATAGGTGTGTGCAGCACTACGCATATTTGCATGTGTGTGTATGTTTTATAGTAAGTGGTGTGGACTGGATCTGTCAGACACTAAGCCTTCCGGCTTGTCTGTCATAGCACCTTTCACAGGGGACTTAAGAATCTATTCTGTAGTTGGAGAGGCAGAGGCCCTGAAAGGGCCCATGACTGAGAGCCGCCTCTGTCTTATGCTTTCACTTCAAAGCAGCTTTTCAGTAATCCTGAATCTGAGTACAATCTCAATGTGAAAAAATTAGAATTTTAGCTTTCATTAAAACCAGATTTCTCCTGTTTTCCCCACATAGCTCCCTCTGCAGTTCCTACCGTCCACCTGATGGGGGCCTCAGCCAACACCATGAGCCTCTCCTGGCTCCCTCCTGAAAAACCAAACGGCATCATCTTGGATTATGAGATTAAATACCATGAGAAGGTAAGAGCCAGTGTAAGTCAATGAAGCGAAGGCCATTCCATCACAATTCCACCACTGTCATCCTTTGCACTATACATAATCGTTCATCCTGACAACAGCGTCAACCATTCCCCCTCTCTTTCTCTCGTACCCTAACACTCTCCTCCCTCGCTCCTTCAATTCAACTCCCTCTTTTGAGCTCTGATACAACGAGGCAGTCGGTGCTTGGCAGGGATGGAGGCAGGAGGATTTGCATAGAGGAGAAGAAAGGGCTGGGCATATCTGCAGCGTGTTTGATGTGTTGTACTGACAGATTAAGCCTGTGCTGCCAGGCGCTTTGGGTGCTGGCTGGTTTTATATGGCTTGTTTTATCACTGTTCCCGCAGGACCAGGGAGAAGCTATTGCCCACACAATGACTGCCCAGCGCAGCTCTGCACGCATTGAGGGTTTAAAGCCTGGCACACCATACATTGTGCAGGTTCGAGCCCGAACAGTGGCAGGGTATGGTCGATACAGCAGCCCAGCTGACTTCAGCACCAACCACCAGGGTGTGTAAAACATGTTTTAACATATATGTGTTTAATATATTTTTCCACCATTTACTTGCATAACAATAGCTATCTGCCAACCACGCATAACCTGTTGACATAACTTCAAGTGCGCACAGAACCAATTAAAACCATTTGTACACAATTATAGATTTTAGGTGAATAAAACAGTGTTATACTAAAGCATTTCAAGCATTAATGGCAAATCAAATAAGTCAATGATTTTCTATCCTAAAAATATTTCTCATATGAACTGTTATAAATAGATCTAAACAATTCCCTACCCCAAACTTGAATATTTACCAAATGTCTGTGGTTTTCTTTACATGCATATAGCTGATTCAGACAAGACTCTACAAGAACAACTACCACTCATTGTGGGCTCTCTGACAGCTGGCCTGGTCTTTATCATCGTTGTTGTGGTCATTGCAATAGTCTGCCTCAGGTAAGAAGTTCAACTTTTCATATATTTTATATATTTTACCTTCATTATAATTCATTAATATTGGCAATTTTAGAACACACCTCGTATAGAAGATTGAGAAAATACAGGTGAAACAAACTGTTCCTTGTATATAAATGCAGTTTAATCACCCAGAATGCTTTCTTATTCATAGATTTAGCCTTTATTGGATTTACTGGACAATTAATAGGGGCACTTTAAGAAGAGTATTTATTCTGGGTTGTCAGTTCTTGTGGAACTTTGTAAATGTAGCTATTGCTCAGAAATGTACATGTGCCCTACATTATAATTCAGCAGTATCTCTCTTGTTGATCATTGGCTCATGATGCAGAAATTCTCAATTTCCACCCTCTTTTTTTTCTAATCAGTACTGTGTATCTCTGTATCTTAACTTGTCTGTGATTGAAAAAAATGTAGGCCTTGGCATATTCCGGAACTGCATTTGAATTGGAAATGAGATACAAATCACCAGCGAGTATTATTGGCCCGGTTACTAGTTAGACAACAAAGGAATCACATTAACATAGTAGGAGGGGGGTAGGGTTTGTTAAAATTGAATTGCATTTAATAGACTGATAGTAGAAAATATGTGGAAAAAGAAATTAGGAGACTAGTGTGAATTAGCCATTGCTTAACATATAACAAGAGCAGACAAAGTTTTTTTAGATCTGTTTTTCTTAACTGTCTGTGTTTTTCTCAACTGAAGTGACAAGCTTCTCTTGAGGCTAAAGCTGTTGTTCTCTTAATTTTCATATTATTCCCCTTTTTAATTGACCTCAATTTATGTCCCTGAAAGGCTAACTGGGAAAAATACAGGTCCTATCAAAGTGCTTATTTTTTGCAGTTCATAAGGAAATCACTTTTTTACGTTCGGTTTACAGGAAGCAACGCAATGGTTCAGAATCGGAATACACTGAGAAACTGCAACAATACAGTAAGTCTCTAGAGATTTTACCTGCCATATCCTAACTTTATACCAGAATGTTTGGATATTGTATACTATGGCAGTGCAATTCATACGGCTATTCAAACTATTGAATCCCCTATAGTCACTCCGGGAATGAAGGTCTACATTGACCCTTTCACCTATGAGGACCCTAATGAGGCCATCCGCGAGTTTGCCAAAGAGATTGACGTGTCCTGTGTGAAAATCGAGGAGGTCATCGGCGCAGGTAACCAACAACACAAGCTCCTGAGCAACAGGGGGATGACAGCTAGGCTCACCCAGGCCATACCTTTAGAGGACTTCACTCCAAGCGGTACTTAAATCACCTCAACCCGCTCCAAAATCCAACCCCTTAGCACCTTACTGATGTTTCTAACAGCTTTACTTACAAGGTGAAGCTTTTAAGGTTATCTTCAGAGCTAACTATAGAGCTACCATCTCTGCTACTGTCCTCTGTTAACTTACCATGTCTAGATTCCCAGTCTGATGGTACCTGCCAGGCAACTAATTGTCTTCCTGACCTGATGACCTGTTAACCTCTTCATCCATGGTGCTCCTTCCTGCCTTTGAGACCACTTCCATTTTTTATCTAGATCTTAATATTATCAATAAAAGTTTTTTTGCTCAGTAAATCTTGAAGCCGTGCTGTAATGGGACAGAGTTGAGCAGCCCCATGCCAGACTACAACAAACAAGGCTTTTAACAACTAGCACTCCTAAACCTGTTGCTTCCCAGCTTCATCTAAAGTAAAAAAATACCTACCATGTCCTTCCCCAACCCCTTTTATACCCCTATCTCCTATGCCCTTTCTTACACGCCTAGACCACAGATACAAGCCATCTAATCCCCCCAAGCTTCTGTGCCCACCAACTTTGACTCCTGCTATCCCCTCTCCCTCCAGACGCTAAGAATACCTGTTCCTGCCCTTTGCCCCTTCACTCTTTCCCTTACTTCTTCCATTTCCTTTTCTATAACACAACCCCCAACAACACTCCAAGAACTTTTGCCATTGTAGCATTCCTGACCCCCCTGCCCCTTCCCTCGCCCCCTGGATACACTCCAATAGCAGCACCTTTAGCCCTGGCTTCTCTTGCTGTCTCCCCCTGCTTCCTCCCGGCTCCTTGATTCTAACCAGTAACTCTCCCCTTTCTCTCCCACACTTCTCCACTCTTTCCTTCCCTCTCTATACTCCACCCATTCTTCTTCCTTCTCGTCTGTCCGCTGCTCGTGCAGGAGAGTTTGGAGAAGTTTGCCGTGGGCGTCTCAAGCTCCCTGGACGTCGTGAGATCATTGTTGCCATCAAAACACTGAAGGCAGGCTACACTGAGCGCCAAAGGAGAGACTTCCTGAGCGAGGCCAGCATCATGGGCCAGTTTGACCATCCAAATATTATCCGCTTAGAAGGGGTGGTGACCAAGAGCCGTCCAGTCATGATTGTCACCGAGTTCATGGAGAATGGAGCGCTGGATTCTTTTCTCCGGGTGAGGGATCATAACCTTTATGCTAATGTTATAGTAAAATTTTATGCCTGGATTTTTGTTGCAGAACATTGTAGAAATGCAAGCAGTATTTCATAGAAACTGACCTACTTCTTAAAATGTTATTCAATAATCTAATTTCCTATCCTCACTGTAATGCAGCACAAGTTTCACCTTAGCATTCTAATAAAAAGTGATGTTCACCTATCCGCTTGAAACAAATGTACTAAACTCTCTGAAAGGCTATGATCAATTGTGTAGCTTTTAGTTGTGACTTTCACAGATGAATCACCTGGCTGACAAGTCACATTCTGGAACGTTAAAACATGTTGACAGTGTTGAGGGATAGCTTTGTTATGAATGAGTCTGTGATCCCTCTGCTCTCTCTCAACAGCTAAATGATGGGCAGTTCACTGTCATCCAGCTGGTCGGAATGTTGAGAGGCATTGCAGCTGGCATGAAATATCTGTCTGACATGAACTATGTGCATCGTGACCTGGCTGCTCGTAACATTCTAGTCAACAGCAACCTAGTGTGTAAAGTGTCCGATTTTGGCCTTTCACGGTTTTTGGAGGATGATCCCACAGACCCGACATACACCAGCTCATTGGTCAGCAATCATTTCATGTTTGAATTAATATTCATAACAATTAAAAAAGCCTGTAACTGAGGTTAAATGTCCCTGTATCCATTTTGTATCTGCAGGGAGGAAAAATCCCTATTCGCTGGACTGCACCTGAGGCCATTGCTTACAGGAAGTTTACCTCAGCCAGTGATGTGTGGAGTTATGGAATTGTCATGTGGGAGGTGATGTCATACGGCGAGCGTCCATACTGGGACATGAGCAACCAAGATGTGAGTTACACTTCTATTGCTTTTACTTTTTGTTCTAACCTGAGAATAAATTTATGGACTGCCTAGTCCATTAGTGAGGTTGCCTGGTGGTTTATCCCCCTTTTTTTAGTTTTCTAAATTTTTAGGGCAAGTGCTTAAATTAGCATAATGCATGTGTGCTGATTTTTAGTTGTTAGACAGTTTGCACTGTACAGTCTTAAATAAAATATATAAAATATTAAATAAATTGTTCTTTCCGTAGGTGATCAATGCAGTTGAGCAGGACTACCGGCTGCCTCCTCCCATGGACTGCCCTACTGCCTTGCACCAACTCATGCTAGACTGCTGGGTTAAAGAAAGAAATTTAAGACCCAAGTTCTCCCAGATTGTCAACACCTTGGACAAACTTATTCGCAATGCAGCCAGCCTTAAGGTGGTCACCAGCACACACTCTGGGTAAGGACACAGATATTTAATATTTCCATGTTGACCAGGTGATGTTGCTTTAAATAAAATGGATAAATGTAACTGTTAGCCCATTAATATGTTAGCTATCAAGTACTATCAAGTTCCTCTATTTCAAAGTCAACAAATTAGGCTAATGTCACAGAGGCATTTGAATTAGGAGGCCATTGATTTTAGACGATTTTTAATCGACAAACAATATTGTAAGCTGGGAAACTCTGGAGTTATAGAAATAAAGATGACCTTTAGTCAGTAAAACATTTGGTTAGTTGCACAGTCACAAGGTGATCAATCGCTTTGCCTAAGATGCTTGTTGTACACTTATAGCCTTTTGTGTTTGAGATATTTAATCAATTTTCCACATACCAAACTGATTGTTAATGACAGATGTCAGTCACCATATAACAGGATTTGCTCATTGGGTTCCTTTTTTGCACAGGATTGATTGTTTCAGTGTAACAGGCAGTGATTGTTAGAAGTGTAAGGGCTTGTTAGAAGCTGTGTGTGGGGTGTAAAGGGGAACTGACCCACCTCAGGCCATCTGCTGCTGGGTTGTATGTCCTGAGGGTGAGTGTCGCTGACAGTCGGGAACTAGAGGGAGCCACTACGTCTGCTGGGAATGATCAGAGGATTAAGGAAGACTAATTAGTCAATGTAGTAACAACATTTTAAAAGACCAATGAAGAGGTGGCCCTCCTGCTGGGCATAAAGAAAGAATAGGGACATTTGATGCTGTGAGATGCATTCCTTTACTAAACTGGGACAGTTTTCCCATTATTAGGGTAAAAAAACACTAACAGTTGCTCTCAGTGTTAAATTGTGGGTAATTTAGTTATGCCTAGATCATTATAGTTTGGTTTCCTTGTACAGGCATTTTGTGTTGCGCTACAATCAACGCCCCTAAGAAGTGAGAGCCAGGCCAGCATTAACAATGCTCTATTAAGAAAAGTTGCCTTCCAGGTTAATGACCACAAACCTTTCAGCCCTAAAGGCAGAAGCTTATTAAAAATCACTCTACCCGTCTATCTATGGACCTTCTCCTCAATAGAGGCACTGTTCCATTCTTATTAACTTTTGTCGTCTGCGTTTAATTGTTAATTAATCTAATGGCATCAAAAGACAGCAAGGTTCAGCAGAGCAGAGAGCTTGCAGACAGCAGGGTCTTTGCGCTAAAAGCTTTGCCTTACTGTACCCACTGCTCAAACTTCATTGCTGGTTATTAAGACCAAAATCTGGGCACAGATCAAGGCTTTCCCTTGGTTTTAGTCTGCTAAAATTGTTAGTCTAGAAATTTTTGTGCTATGGTAAGAACAGCAAAAAATTGTGATGCATAAAAAGCAAAGCTGGTTTTCCTAACTAGGCCATGTTCCTTGATCAGCATCATTGTTGATCTTAGATTTTATCAACCAATCAGAAAGCTGGGACTTTAACAACACTTAATTATTTACCTTTGATTTCACATTAAGAGTAAGATCAGGCTTGTTATTATTTGACAGTTATGTTGAGCCACCTTCTTGTCCTACCTGGGTACATGTTGCGATTAAGCAAGGAATAGTTGTCATATTAAACTGGAGCATATTGAGATCTGATACATATTAAGCTATTCATCAGAAGTCAGTGTTTTGCTCCTTCAAACCTATCCACACCCACTGAGCCTCACGCTGAGGAGCACCCAAAGCTTCCTTGAAGTTCTTTAAAACTGGCCTCTGCATGTCTCCAGCCGGTAAGCCACAGTGGCAGGTTCAGGCCCTACAGGCCATGAGAGGTGGTGGTGGGGGGTTTGGGGGTGAGGTTTCGGTGACGGAGGCCTGGCGTGACCTAACCCTCTCTCTCTTTTTATCTCCACTCCTCTCTTTCTCTGTAGGGCCTCCCAGCCGCTCCTTGACCGCTGTGTGCCTGACTACACCACCTTCACCACTGTGGGCGACTGGCTGGATGCCATCAAGATGAGCCGCTATCGTGACAGCTTCCTCAATGCTGGCTTTGCTTCCTTTGACCTGGTAGCCCAGATGACTGCAGAGTGAGTGGCTGGGCCTTAGTAGAAATCAGAAGTTCTCAACTTCTCACAGTCTTATTTGCTGCAGGGTTTATCTCAAGCCCAATCTCAAACTTACCTGCCTGTAATTCAAAAGATTTTGATTTGCTTGTTCAGGTTTGAACAAGATTAGAGCTAAACTGTCTTTTTTATGTCACCATAGCTTGTGCATCTGCAAAGTCTTTGCATAGGACTTTCCATARTGCAGGCCTGTTCAGCTCTGGTGCAGACCACTGTCCTGTGGAACTTAGTTCTGATCCTTATCAAACACAACAAGCTACTGACAGTCTTTAGGATTACTTGAAAATTACAGGGTTTGATTACAAGTGTAGGTTGAACGGTAAATGCAATCTTTTAGTGATTAGAAGGGGTTAGTGATGCAGCTTTCTGGGTATGTGATTATTCTCTTCATCTCATGCTTTTAATTCACTGTAACGTTTCATCCTCAGAAAATGTCACAAACTAAGAACCGTAAAAAGGTCACTGTCCAAATGAGAATTCCAGGATTGTTGCTCTCTTAAATGTCTAGACAGATGTGAGGAGAGCAGTTTGGATCAAATAAACTAATAAGGGGAAAAAATATAAATTCATCATGCCCATTAAAGTGTAATAAAGGATGGAAGCAGGGGTAATTTGTTTCAATTTGGCAACTTGACAGGAGGACCAGTAGGTGGTTTTCTCTTGCTCTTAATGACTAGTAATTCTCCTAATGGGCTCCATTTATTATCATTTTATTCAGCGTTGTTGGCTTGATGGGTCCAACAGAGGGAAAAGAGAGAAAACACATTTACATTGTGTGAAATTACTCTGCTATTGCCATGTGCTCAGAGAGATGGGAGGGGATGGACAGACTATTGGCCGTCACAGGGCTGGTTTGTCTCCAAGAAAGATACCTAAAAACGAAGTAAACAAAAAAGACTATCTTTTAGCTTCATGTGTTACTGTGTAAACTAAAACTTTGCGTATGGATTCGATTTCCTTACAGTACTAGTTTTTCTTCTTTTCATCATAAAGCCTGTGGTAATTTTTTACCACACTCATTCTACAGTGTAATGACTGTGTTTTGTGCTGAGGAATTAAGTGTCTGTGGTTTGACTAGTAGCACTTTCTAACTGTGTTGTGTGAAATTTGACATCTGGTAGCCTAAGGTGCAAAAACTAGCAAATAATTGACCAACTTTTGACCTCTAGCCTGAGAATTGGCTTTGTACCGCAAACTTGTCTCAGTTTAGTAGCCAAAGGGTGGGGAAGAGCTATTTGTACAACCTAGCGACAATTTGCTCACCTGTCTACATTCCCACGGGAGTTTAATGACATCAGTTTGATTATTTTTTTATTTAATACATTATATGTTGTAAAACCAAGGCAATATTTGTCTTTTTCTGTTGTTTCCTACAGAGATCTGTTACGGATAGGGGTGACATTAGCCGGCCACCAAAAGAAGATTCTAGGCAGCATTCAAGACATGCGACTTCAGATGAACCAAACGCTTCCTGTCCAAGTCTGAGCTACGACCAGCCACAGAACTGTTATAAAGAGAGCTAACGGACGACCCCTGATGCCTGATCATCTACTCTAAACAGATGAGACTGGCTTGCAGTGCCTCAGACAACTTTTTCATTTTCCCGTTTTCCTGCATTATTTTACACCAACAGGATTAGATAAGATTTTTTTGTACTTCTTTTTAAGAATGGAGATGAAAGCCTGTATCCCATGCATGCCTCACAAGACTCCAGTATGGGGTGGCGCCTGCATGTGTGCGTGTGATTTCTTTTGTGAGGCCAGCTGGGACACGCCCTATCTCCAAAAGCCTCCCATAATGCATTTCTTCCTGAAACTGACTATGAGGGGACAGACTCTCCTGGAAGAACAATGACTATGGATGAGATGTTTCTCCAATAGTTAAAAAAAACTTGAAAGATCAAGACTAAAAGTGAATATATATTCACTGGACATGATTGTGCAGAAATCCCTCCAATGCTAGCAGATGTTTTATTGTGTGTGTGATTTTGTGCATATTCCCCATCTTCATATTGAAGATGTTTTATTTAAAGGCACATGCCTCAAACAGATTAGCGAGAGAGCCACAGGAAGGGAACAAAGGATCTCAGATGGCACAGGAACAGAATATGAGAACGTCGCATTTGTCCACTAGGTTTAAATTGTTAAAAGGACTTCTTGGAATATACCTGGTGAACTCAGGATGCTCAACTGCGTTTTTCACTATTTCACTAAATGTTTTGTTTATTCTCTTTCTTTTCTTTGCTTTGTTTTAGTTCCTGTTCTATGTTGAATTGACATTTAGCTGGTCATCAGTTATTATATCAGGATTCTTTAGCAGTTAGGACAGAGGTCTGAGACAACTTGTACTACACTGCCAAAAATCATTTTCTTAATCAGTATTTTCACATTGTTTTTTTCCAGTAAAACTATCTGAACCTTCTCACAGCAAAATACATTTTTGTGATGCAAAAATGATAAACGTTCTGACATTCTAAACAAGTCTTATTTTTTTTACCTCACTGGCATGTTTAGGTTTATATCAAGATTTAGTGATATCAGTCTGTTTAGGAAAACTTTTGCTGTTGCAAAACAAGACTAAAATACTGATTTAGACAAATGGTTTTTGCTGTGTATAAACTGTAAATCACTGGTCATAACTAATAATAATGAGTGTGTGTGTGTGTGTGTGTGAGGGAGACTGTTATAAGAATTATGAACACAGATTATGTACATGAACGTGTCAGGGATGGTAGAAACAAAGGCATAAATAAGGAGCTGCGGGATATAGCAATTTATTTTGCTTTATAGAAATTTGATTTTATATTAATTTTCTAAAAAGTCAAAAGTAACTGTGGAATAAATTTGTTCAAATCACCTTTCAAACAAATAATTCATTAAAATGATCTGATGTAGATTTGAAGCTGTGTTCAGTATGTTACAGACATTCAAAATTGTTTTGTAACAAACCGAAAAGAAAACAAACATGAAATAACAATAGACACGGTGAAGAAACATTTGGCATGTTGTCATGAAACATCAGCGTTCTGTGGCAGAAAAATAATTGTAGAGGAAGTTCATTGAAATTGTTTTGAGAGAAATGAATAGGTGTTGAACGTGTAATCAATGTGGGGCCGATCCCTGGCAAATCTCTGCTATACTAAAGCTAAGCCTTTCCGTCACCATCACAAAGAAAACTTTGTATCAGTTCTCAGAGATATCGTATTGTAAAGTTCACTCACCAAATGTTTTGTTTAAATTTTTGGAATTTCCGGGGGCGTTTTCTAATGAGATCATGGACAGCAAGATCAATTCACGCTAGCACTTATGTAACAGACAGTATATGTTTAACTTCCTGAAACAGTAAATTTTGCAATTATTATCTTCCACACAGTTTCCTTCCCTCAATTCCTGCAGTTCACTCCTTTTATGCGTATATAATATACATACAGTACATTTATAAATATAGTAATAATATAGTTTAGTGTATTAAAATCAACCAGCTCATGATTATTTGCCCTCCAATCAGCCTGTCTTTTATTCTGCACTGCTCTGATTACTTCTGTGAAAACTTCAAGTCCCCATGTCAAACAAGAACAATACTATAAGCAAAAATGCTAAATAAGAAGCATGCTGTATTAGTTCAGAAAAAGAAGTGTCAAATTTAGCAGATGGGTGAATTGTACTGCATATATACTCTGCGCAGTATTCTAACCCCTCTGTCTGTTGTTTTATTGGAAAGCAATGTGGTTTTGTTTCATTTATAATTTCACAAATCATTGTGAAGGTCTTCGTTATGCCACTTTTCTCCAAGAGCTCTGTGTAATATAAAATACTTGAGTGATTTTACAAAGACAGACTTGATTTCCTTTTAGCAAAATTGTATGAAAGAAAACACAATTTTGCGAACACATCGTAGTGTATGAAGGCTAAACTAACATGTATGAACCATGTATTTTGAATTTCCCGTCGGCACTGCTACTATTTTACAGCGCCATTTGGGAGCTAAACTTAGCTGCTTTTGTCCCATTCAATACATCTGACAGTGTAATCTCTCATAACTGGATATGAATGTGTGAATGTTTGTATGTCTGAGTGTGTTAGTGTTCGGGTAAGGTGCTATTGTCATTTTTTAGGCAATTTTGGAACAGAACTTGCATGATTTTGGTTCAATATATTTGTGCCAATGGTCTCTCTATCCTCAACTTCTCTCCTGTTCCTCAATATTTTTCCTTTCTCTGAGTTATACTTTTATATTAAAAATCCAGCAAAAAATGTTTTGTTTTTTTTTGTTTTGTTCAGGCAGTTAAAACTCTTTTCATCACATCACAAAATCACTGAGGTGAAGTGTCTTCTGGGTGCTGTACTTAAACTGAGAGTTTCAACACATTTCATGATTATTTTCTTTTTTGTTTTTAAAAGGCATTGAGATGTATTTAATGGTGAAGACAAACAATTAAATAATGCATTCTTGTAGAAATATTTTTAAAAAACCCTTTTGCAATTAAATTATTTAAGAAATACAAATGTCTTTGCTGTGTGCTTTCTTTTGTCAAGTTTATTAACATGTTTAGTGTTTAACTTAAATCTTTCTTAGTTGTTGTCCATTCTCTGGTTAAGCAGCACCTTTTCCAGACATGTTGAGGACACAGATTCTTGCTTAAAAGCCTGAGGAGTTTTAAGACTGTCCCGCTATAAAACTTCTGCTCTTTGAGAGAGAGCTTTGATCTCTGCAGGTCAGGGCACCTGCCTTGCAGATATAGATCCTGTGACAAAGTTTGTAAAGATCTCAGACTGCTAGCAGAGGCCTTTCACCGCTGAAAATCTTAAGCAGTATTTTTGTTTTGTTTTAGTAAAAAAAAATTCGTAACATCCTTAAAACACATTTACTGGGGAGACAACACTGTGTCAGATGTTGTCCTTGTGTAAGAGAGAATTTATCTTTTTTTTATTTCTAGTACATACATTTTATTTAAAAAAATAATTTCCTAAGGTAAAGAAATAAAATCTTATTTTACAACATTGTTTTGCTTGTCAAGTAAACGTTGTATCTTACTGTTTTCCAGTATATATAAATTAAATTTAAAAAAGTTTGTATTGTAGAAAGAAAACAGAATTATTAATCTGTCCATTTATCTGTCAAAATTGCAATTTTGATTTAGAAATTACATGCGATTACAAAATATCAATGCAAATGGCATCTGCAGACAAATAATGCTAGTGCTTTTATCAGAACTAAACTTCTGAGAGCCTTTTTTGCAAGGACCAGTAGGCAACTAACATCAAGGTGATTTTTGTTAGATAAAACCCAGTTCCCATCAAGTTGCCATCAAATGGCACTTGCTTGGATATATTATTAAGAAGAAATATAGCAAATATAAATCTATAAAACTGTGGTTTGCTGAAAATGTGAGGAAAATCCCTGCATTACACCAAAAAGTAAACAAGCGATCGTAATAATCATATCAAAAGTATCATATTTCTTTATCTTGCATATCTCTGTATGGTTTTGTTTATATCGAAAGTTCCTCTCATTCATCAGCCCTGTGTTCTGTATGCAGTTGTTGGCTTCCTCCAGGAGTTTTAGTGGTTATGCTCAGAGGTCCTTTAAACGAGGATTACTGGTTTGTTGCCTGTGCTAAGAGAGAGGGAGAGAGAGAGAGAGAGTAAAAAAGCAATCTTACCAACCCCAAGTCTGCAACCGTTCCTTGGGCACTACTTGATAATAGATTCAGTTAAGCAAGTCCTGACAGATATTGTAGGGCAAGAATGTGATGACACAGTGCTTGTATTGTGCGTTATCTCTTCAATTTGCAATGGTAACCAGTCGCTGTCAGTCAGCGTGGGGAGAGCCGTAACATTACAGTGGCTGGCACTCACACAAGAGCTGTTGTTAGACTGGAAAAGAAAACTGAGGTGTTTCCAAGCAGGATAACTGCATATCCAATATGCCAAAATGTTTTGACAACAGCAGACGAGAGACGCCTTCAAATGATAAATCCGTATTGCCCAGGTTTGAGGCGTTTATATATATGTATTGGCCTTGACAACATATTGATCTGTTTTATTAGTGATGCTTGCTAAGAAAAACATCAATATAACTATTGCTCATGGTTACGTTTAATGACTAAAACACAAGCCTAACTCTAGCAAAAACTGTGAGACATACTTTGTCCCATGCCAAAAATAAGTGATCTATATAAAGCATTTTAAAGCATGCATTACTTTCTACAGTACACCCAATCAATGTTATGTTGTTGTTATAGTTATAGCAATATCATACATATACATATATAGAGAGAGAGAGAAAAAGAGAAGCCTTATACTTCCCTCTCTGCAAAGCATTTCTATCTGTTCTTTTTCCTTATTCCAGTCAGACTTGCCTTGTTCTCCACCCACTCTTTCTCTCCCCCTCATCCTGTTTCCAACCTCACCCATCTCCTCCGCACTAATCCCTTCTTTCTCTTCTCTCGCCTGGTGCAGAGGTTTGGCTAATTGGTCACGTCTGTGCTGCAACACGGGGACCTGACATAATTGTTGGACAAATAGTGTGCCGTTTAGTATCAGGCCTGTCGTGGTTGAGATACATGCAGACAGCGACTGACTGGAAATGCTAATTACAGGCCCAGCAACACAACATTTAATTGGAAGAGGTTCCCACAAGATTGATGATGTTTGTATGTGCGTAGTGTAGTATGTGCTTTAGAGGAAAAGACAGCAGACTATGTTCACAGCTGTGGTTGACCAGGGGAAACTATATGCTGCTCTACAAGGAAAATTAGCACACAACTATGATATATTTGTCTCATTATACATTTTAATTGTTTTTCCAGTGGTTATCTGTTGAACAACTGCAAGTCACAAATCACAAATCTTATATGCACTATATAATATAGTGTTTCATTAGGATTTCTGACTGTGGCCTGTTATAACCACTCTAGTCTTACCTGGGGACTAATAAAACCTATTTTAATAATGTCTTCGGTTTATCATTTACATTAATTTATGAGCATTACGCGTGTCCTGTTTATTCCATCCAACTGCAATGTGATATTCCCAGGTAAATTACTAAAGGTGTTTGTGACGTTCCATTCAAAGACGTAGAGACGAGAAGACGATATAGTCAACGTTTGACAAAGTACAAAAACAGCCAAAGGGTTTAGCAAAACGGGGATTTCTAGAAAGTAGGCTTTTCTCCATTTTGACTTTGTGGTAGGCTCCACTATGCTTTCTCCACAACGTCAAAAAGGATTATCCCATTCCACACCCAACCCCCCAAAGAAATTCTGTTCGCCTTGACTGATCCATCCAAAATGGCAGCCTGAATTGACAGTGGTGCAACAAGCATGTCTTTGTTGGGGTTTTCGAGCACAGCTGCGCGTCCCAGACTGGATTAGTACGCCACACACTGCCTCTGTCATAACTCAAACAATGTATTAATTATGGTGTGTCTTAAAGTCTGAAACTTGTCAAGCAGGGTATTTCTAAATGCTGTAATGTTTGTGTTATTCGTAAGTGTGGGAGTATGTTAAACAGCAGAGTTGACAAAGAAGTAAAAGATTGTTTTTTTGACAGTGTAGCTTGTCGATTCTGAGAAGTGTTACAGATCTTTGAAACTGTTCAAAGATTCTGAGAAGTGTTAGAGAACTTTGAAACTGTATTTCTTATTTAATTTAAATGTAGAAATGTAAATTTACCAATACTACAAGCTGCCTAGCTAATCAAATAGAAAACATGTTTTAGTTATATACACACTAATAAAAAAAAAATGTATACCTTGAATTCACTGTAAGTCGCCTTGGATAAAAGCGTCTGCCAAATTAAGAAATGTAAATGTACACAAATTTGGTCATATACACACAAGTTGTTTTAGTCATATACACATACATACACAAATATATATGTAACTGTATTATTAATTTATTTGTTTAATTCATATATTAAAAATTGTTTTTGCTATGGACGTATCTCAAATTATAGGATTGCATTATAGGACTGATATTCTGAAACCTAATATTGAAGATATTTAGGGTTGCTCTCTGTTGAGCTAGTGAACAGTCACCTAGTAATCCTCCAGCAACCCCCTAGAAACCCCTCAGAACACCTTAGCAGTCATAAGGGGACACCTACCATCGTGCCAGCAAGTTTTGCAACTCAAATTTCCTTTCAATATAAAAATCTAGCTAGAAATTTATCCAACAATACAATGTAATTTACTTTTATGGAACATGTGTATAAATACTTTGGTGTGATATTTTCTACAGATAGTTGTGTGCTTGAATAACCAGTCTCTTTGAGGTTTATGTGAAGAATACATTCAATGCTTCATACCTTGAACTTCTGATCAACATGTTATTCTCAGCTTTAAGGGTCTCCATCTTGTCAAGCTATGTGGCGTTTTGATTAAAATGAGTCGCTTAGCCACCTGACCAGCCCAGTGAAAGATGACCTTGAGATATGAGGAACACGCTGTTCTGTTTTTATATAATTTTTTTTGCTGGTGGAAAAGGTTAGGCAGGGGAGGTCCAACTAGCAGCTGACATCTCATTAACTGAGCGTTAATATTAATCAGTCTTAATCAAATTTAAGGCAGACACGCTATGATTATTTCTCTACTTAAAAAACGACCGCAGCGTCCTCTCACCCGTCCTTGATGGGTGTAAGAAAACGGCAGAGACCATCAAACATGAACTATATAAAAAACAAACACAAAAAGGTGAACAAGTTACTTTTAATTTAATAAATGTGTTAAAAAATGACTAAAATATCAGATATTTATAAAAGTTGGTTAAAAAGTTTAAGATGAGTACATGTAAAAATTATTTTTATATTTA
>JAZGTK010002782.1:0-30131 GCA_036877625.1 Ambastaia sidthimunki | reverse complement strand
AGAAGGCTGATATTGGTGTGGCTATGGGCATTGCTGGATCTGATGTATCCAAACAGGCTGCTGACATGATCCTGCTGGATGACAACTTTGCCTCCATTGTCACCGGAGTAGAAGAAGGTATGACATGTCAATCAAGGCTTTTATTACTGGAGAATTATGAAAATGAAATGATCCTTATTCTACAACGTGTGTCTTCCACATAAGGTCGTTTGATCTTTGACAACTTGAAGAAGTCCATTGCCTACACCCTGACTAGTAAGATCCCTGAGATGTCACCCTTCCTCATGTTTGTCCTTGTGGGTATTCCTCTACCCTTGGGCACAGTCACCATTCTCTGTATTGATCTGGGCACTGACATGGTAAGGCACATTTTTGTTGCATTAATGTAGAGAACTTTGAATTCTGTATTACAATTTAATTTTTGTTATCTTAGGTTCCTGCGATCTCATTGGCCTACGAAACAGCTGAAAGTGACATCATGAAGAGACAACCCAGAAATGCTCAAACAGACAGGCTGGTGAATGAGAGGCTGATCAGTATGAGCTATGGTCAAATCGGTGAGACTTCATGTCTGTTCTGTGCTGAGCTCTCTAGATGTCCAGTTCTACCAGTTGTGTTCATCTGCCATCTCACGTAATGTTAGGTATGATGCAAGCAGTCGGAGGGTTCTTCACCTACTTTGTCATTCTTGCTGAGAATGGATTCCTGCCCTGGGATCTGATAGGTATTCGAATTGGTTGGGAAGACAGATATTGCAATGATCTTGAAGACAGCTATGGCCAACAATGGGTAGGTGTCACAAATATGAAACAAAAATTTCTATAATAGAACATCTGTGATGTTTCAGTCATTTAAGGGTTGCTTTTGTTCTCACTGGTCTATTATAGACGTACGAGCGCAGAAAGATTGTGGAGTTCACGTGTCACACAGCGTTCTTCACCAGTATTGTGATTGTACAGTGGACAGACTTGCTCATCTGTAAAACCAGGAGGCTTTCCATCCTACACCAGGGAATGAAGTACGTAAACAAATGGGCCAGTCTGAGAGGAGTCAATAAATGTGTCTAATATTTATCTAAAGGAGATGTTTGCTGAGTTCCAGCTCATGGCTGTTCACGTCATTTAAAAGAACCCTCTAATGTTTCACATGATATTTATCATTTGTATATTTTTCCATTAACAGAAACAAAGTTCTCACCTTTGGTCTGTTTGAGGAAACTGCACTGGCAGCATTTCTGTCCTACTGTCCAGGCATGGATGTGGCTGTCAGAATGTATCCTATGAAGTAGGTTGACATGTCTACTCATTCTTGTGAAACTTCATATGTCCAGCTGGCTCTGAAAACATTTCTTGTTTGTTATTTTTTGTAAATTAATGAATCCATCTTTCATTTAGACCATTGTGGTGGTTCTGTGCTTTCCCATACTCACTGCTCATCTTCATCTACGATGAAGTCAGAAAATACATCCTCAGGCAAAACCCTGGAGGTAAACAAACCTATAGAGATGACCTCTATTACATAACTATCCTTCCTAAAAAATAGATTGTTGCATTTTATTCCTTTGAGAGATTAAGAATTAAATAACTGTCTGTGCTTTATTTTTCAGGCTGGGTTGAACAAGAAACATATTACTGAGGCAGGACCTTCTGCAAACATATATAAGATGTTTATTGTGATATCTTTAAAACAAAACAGAATCATTTTTAATGAATAAAACTGTTAAACATGTGCATGTGGAATTTTACCTGCCAAGGGTTTTCATATGGTATTCATCATTTGAAAACAAACAGAATTAAATCTCTACAGAACATTAAAGGTTAATGTGAGCATAAGCTTTAATGGCAAATAAATGTTACAAAACCATTTTTTTGCATTTATTTTTTCATTTCAAGAACACAAATTTGAAAACTACTAGACACAGTCACATTTACAATCTCATGGGCAAAAAGGCCAGTCATTTTATAATCTTTGTGTAGCAGTGTACTTAACTCAAACCAAACAATCAGGGCTGAAAACCTGGTACCTAGTATGAGACCAGGTCAATCTCAAGGAGTGACAGTTCCAGTTCAGAAAGACTTTTATCCATTTTTTTTTTCACATTTTCCCGAATTCATAAGTAGAGGGATTTTAATGATGAAATAATATATCTACAACGATAGAAATACATGTAAAGACATAGAAGGTATTTGGTGCTGACATACCCACTATTTGCCTGTTTCTGCAGTTCTGCGGCTGATTCTTATGGTGCTTATGCCATCTGTGCATTAGGCAATGTATATTTATACATTTGTGTATATAACACTTAATGTACATAGTGTTGTCAAGATCCATATAAGTTCTTATTTAAGTATTTTCTCTAAAATACAGAAGCTGTGTCTCTCAGTTTTATTGCAGAGACCTCGGACTTAACTTCATATAAAACTGCAGTGAACTGGCAGGAGTTCACATATCACATTTATTCATTATCTGATCCACTGAGAAGTCTGTCAGTTTGTTTTCACTGTATGTTGCTTCTCTGCAGTACATTTATTATAGTTTGTCAGTGACTATGCTGGAAAGAAATACTAGTATATTGATAACTGCATACTGCAGTGACTGCTAGTTAAAATGTGTTGCTAATGCTTTCCGTTGTCTGAAAAGTCATATTATGCTTTGATTTATGAATATTTAAGTGTGGCAGTATTTGTCATTATTTCTTAAAGCAGTTGTTTATTTTGATCGTGAATGTGGGTCTTCAGCAACTATAGAACAGTGACGGGATCAGATGTCAATATCATGATATTAAATGATTCATCTCAGACTGTAACGTGATGTTACTAGGGAACTACTTTTTGGTATTTTGTTATTAAACTATTTGCAAATAATATTTTTTTAATTGGTTAACCACAACCTTAAAAACGCTTGAGTCAAAGCTGCGCGGTTTACCGCGATCTAGTGAAACTGATGAAATAAACTGTGAAACGTGTTGTTCTGTTATTCAACAACCACCTACAACCCATCTCGACCTTTCAAACTATTTACCTACAAATATAATAAATAATAACATAAATATGAATATATATATGAGATTATGTGTAGAAACGATTAAATCAAATAGCTTTTTGTTGAAGCTCTTGATCATTATGGGCACGTCAGCTGTTAATATTGATGAGCTTTATTTCATGGCGTTTGTAAGCGGTACTTTAATGCAGTTAGTCAGTCGCCCACAAGATGTCAGTATTGTGTGACATTCAAACTGTCACGCAGTTTCGCACATAGACAGAAAACATTGGCGCATAGTTAAAATGTGGACTCACTAATATACAGTGATTACTAGTTACTAATTAATATATAGAGCTGGTGTTTGTTGCTTTAGGTCTTTCTTTATCACCTGCTTTACTCCAGTTTATTTTCGGGGTAGATATTTCTCTTACATAAGTGTTTCTTAAACAGTTTGTTTCACGTGAACATTACATGGTAACCCATGCAACACAAGAGCAAAATTGTTCAACAATATGCAAAATTATTAACATGGAGGAAGATGTAAAAACATATCCATATCCTTCAGCCTGAATTATATGCCCACCCAGTAATGTGTGTTGTTTTACATTACTGCCTATATATATATATTTTTTTCCCTTTCCTTTTAGAATAATTACCAGCTTTCTAGACTATAGGCTCGTTTTAAAAAATGTCTTGAAACATCAAACTTTTAAAAATATTTTATTATCATAATGACAATAATAAGTCTCAGAGAAAGTTTTCAGTGCATCACATTACACCTGTGATGCACATCACATTACACCTGTGATGCACAATGACATTTGCTTCTCTCTGCAGAACTGCAGCCCTCTGATCACAAACAGGAAACTCGATCTGTTTCCTTCACTTAAAAACGTCTGTTCTTAAGATCTGGAACAGTTGCACCAGTTCACAAGAACAATGAGCACCAAACACAGTCTTACACTGTTACTCTGTGCCTTTGTTCTGCTCACTGGTAGGTTGTGATTTTTGACAGACTTCTGTCTGTTTAGCTAAAATGTGATATTCTTTGCATTCATTTTGAGGGATTTGTAATGTGTATAATGTGATAAAAATGTTATGAATAGTAATTCATGTTAACCTTTATAATAACCAATGCATATTAAGTTATTTATTATCTATAATGTAGAAATGTTGTATGTGAGTTACACATGCATCTGGTTCTACATTACACTGTATAGTTTATATGGTTAAAACACTGGCTTTCAATGAAAATCTAGTAATGTCTGTGTATGTCAACACTTTAAACTTTTCTAGTCAAAGTAGTAAACCACTTGTGAACCTTTTGGGTTTTATTAAATGCTAAAATAATTGTATTTTATTTATAGTTTCTACAGAGGTATGTAAAGAAACACTTACAGAGGGAGATACCTGCACCATTAATCTGAAAGAGAAAATTGATGCCAGCAAAGCGGAGATAAAATGGACCTTTACTTCCTCTAAATCATCATACACAACTAGCCAGAGAAATGGAAAAAACAGGGAAACATTTGATGGTGTGAAGATTGAATCAAATGGAGACTTAACACTTGAAAAGGTCACATTGAATAAAACGGGCAAATACTCGTACCAGCTTTATGATGACATGGGCACAGAGATTGGAGCTTCAACAGTGAAAATTACAGTTTACGGTAAGAGCATTAAACTGTAGATGACAAACATTCATCTCCACACACAACATTATACCATGTTCTGTAGTAGCTGTTAAAAGTTGTTGGAAATAACCGCATGCCGTTATCATGTGTTTCAGTAAAGGTCCCCAAACCCAAAGTGAAGTTTATGTGCAGCAATGGAAATGCTACGCTCAGCTGTGAAATAGAGATGGAAAACCCTCCAAATCTGACTGTAACCTGGAAAAAAGGAGGGGAATCTATTAAGAGCTCAGATAAAGAAACCTTAATCCAGACACACACACAACTACAGGAGAACAAACAGTATTCCTGCACTGCACAGAACCCTGTTAGCAAGGAAAACAGTGACAATACAGCAGTATCATGTAAGTCACTTCTGTTTCATACTGTTTCTAATTCTTCCAGTTTTTACCACACAGTGTTGCATTATAATGAAACTCATGTGAATCACTTTTTTTAAATGTTTTTTGAACAGGCAGTAATAGTATTATTTTAATATTACAAATTGTCATGTTTAGCCTTTTTATAATCTTTGTAAAATAAATTTTAAAAATTAAAAATGTGTCAATTAATATGCAAATTCAACATTGTAGCGTACATTCCTTTACACAAAATTGACGTCAAAAGATTGGACACACCTATTTATTCTTCATTATTACTATTTCCATATTGTAAAGTATTAATTAAAAAAAAAAAAAAAAATCTAAACTAGTTTAGCTATATTTGTTTCTTTTTAGATGTTTCTGATGGGTGGGCTAGCAGCTTGGGTGGGCGGCAATAAGATACAACACTTATCAAATAGCTGTGAACAGATAGATTAGAAAGATAAATTGACTTTGAAACCTTAAAATGGAGAGGAAATGTGTCACATATTTTGTTGTCACTCATTAGCAGACATTACAATAAAGACACACATTCGGTCAGGTGTGTCCAAACATCTGACTGTCCTATGAAATCACATTAAACAATGAGACTGTAACAGAGTTTGCTGGTGATTTCACAGGTCTGTTCCTGTCTTACAGGTGAAAGTATTCAAACACTCTTTGGCTTTGACTTCTGGTTGATGGTGAGCATTCTGGCTGGTGGAGGGGCTCTTCTGCTGCTGATGATATGTGTTCTTGTGATCTGTGCGTGTCGTAGCTGTAAACAAGGAGAGAGACAGCGAGGTAAGAGTAGTATGCTGTCTTAAGATTTGAACACTTTTTCAACAAGATTTGAACGCATTTTCAACAAAAGAAATGCAAACCAATCCAGTTTCTAGCACTGTTTGTGTTTGAAAGTCCAATTTCAATCCTTTTTTACTACAAATCATGTAGACCTAAAAACATAAATATATATAAACATATGAACGGTTGAATGAAGAGAACGAGTAAAAATATACATATAGATAAAAACTGAATGAATGTTTATGGTCATGTGCTTTAGAACCGGTAGCTTGTTTTTTTTTGCAGCTATTCCTCAAAATCACTGTTATTCTAGAACAGAAAGATGCATTAAGAACCAGGAACAGGTTATCTAAGGATCTAGATTCTTCGAAATGTCTTTTGGTTCTGTAAATTCATCATGAATTTAGCTGATTGTGTTTGAATATAAACAGCTTTATGATGACAACAAGGAAAGTTATTTAAACTGCAGCGTGAACGATTAAATTTCTGGTGAGAGAGACTTTGTTTCGGGGAAAAGTGTGTGCTGTTAAATCATGCACAATAAAACCAGTAACACGTATCAAGACTGTAAAGTTTATTTCATAATTTAATACCAGCGGAATGACCCACAAGAGAAACAGTCAGAACTGAACAGACCACAGAGCTAAAAAAATGAATAATACAGTAACTTACAGTAACTTTGACTTACAGCTGTCATGAAGGCAAATCGCTTTTTGTAAGCAATTCTGCTGTCTGTGCACTATATGTCTGAACTGCTCTTTCAAACCAGTGGATTCCTTATTAAATAAACATGTATTTTTGTCAATGGTGTGAAATGGTCAGATGAAGAGGAGCTCAGGCTGAGTAATCTTCCTGCTCCAGCTCATAATGGCCAACAAAGATCCAAAACCACTGCAAGAGGGCAACCAGCACCCCCCATTCCAGAAGATTCCCCGACCGCACAAACCCCGCCTCAGGCCAAAGGTCAGGTGCGTGCTCGACCACCACCACCCCCCCAGGACGAGGATGAGGAAGACCCTCCTCCTTTACCTCGACCGAGAAAGAAACACCACAGAGAGAGGAGAACTCAGGAACCATACCGACCAATGGAATGAGACCCCGCTGCACACGGCCAGCTGGAGGACTGATGTACGAGAACTGTTGAAGGTGCACCGAGTAATTTCACGTTCACATTTCACTGGCTCTTATTTCACAGCAGATCTTTATACTGACATCTGTGTGAATGCACACACGAGGGTCCTGTTCATTTGCTTCATCCACTGGAGCACCTGATTTGTTATTTTTAGGGCTTTTGATTTAGGTTGTATTTTCTCATGCTGTTTTACATCATTTTACACAGATTCATCACAGGTACTTACTCCTTCCTGTTTTAAAAATGACTTAGTGCACCTTAAAGTAGAAAACAACAGTGAGCATCTTAATGCATGTCCATATTGTATGGAAGAATTATTTTTATTAAGAAAAAGTTTTTTTAACAGACCTTTATGTTTTATATTATATTATTTTGTCACAATTTCGGTTTGGTCTTTGTCATATATACATATTTGAACTTGTTGAATTTAAAAATAAAGGTTCACAAAAATGTCTGTATCACTGTATATAAAGCAGAAACAGGCCCTGCTGAACCTCTGTATGTTTAATGTTTAGAAGTATCAAAAATAAGCCCTGATGACACTGTAAACTTTAGTCAGCTATGTGTGAAAGCTTCAGGGAAGTGGTTTAGTGCCTCTCATTTTTATGTGACATACTTTTATGTGTCAGCTTTTTTATCTTTGCATTTTTTGCCGTTTTCCTGTGCGTGGGAGACAGACAGCCTGTACAGAACTTAACCTGAGAGCCACAGACCAGAGAAGAATAAACATTTTAAAGACTGGCAGTCTGAACATTCTTCAAGTTTTACTTACTGCATATTTGCTACAGTAACATTCTAGGGGATGAAAATTAACGAAATGAGCCAAACTTCAGTGACCAACCCTGTGGATCGGGCGTTGACATCACTGAGCTGAAAGGAAACTCGTGCACTTGTGCACTTCTTTCTCACACACACACACACACACACAGTTTGTACTTACATTTATTTATAATTCTATTTTTTATCAGTGATGGAAGGTTTTACTTTAGCAGAAATCACTTTAGTATTTACTTAAGAAAATGTTCTGATCTGCTCATTAAATACTTAAGAAACTTCTGTTATTTATTAAGATTGTGCTGTTTATGGTGTAGAAAAATGTTAAACACCTCTGTGATGCTTTACACTTAGGGTTAGGTCAAATAATTCAAACTTTTCCTAACTGTGGTCAAACATGAACACATTTCTTTATTATGTCACCAGTCTGATTTGAGAGATCTGAGAGACAAAAAAAGTATACGAACAAGATACAAGAAAAACATTTAGTGTAAATCTCTAGTGTAAGAAACAGAGCCCTCACTAGTGCTTGACTGCAGCTTCACTGAATAGTGCACACTACACACTTCATCTGTTTTTTCAACAAGAGTTTTAAAGAATAAATCTGTCACAGCTGACCCTGGTACACAACATTTTAAATAATAAAAGTTAAGTGAACATTTAAGTGAACATTCCTTGTCTGGTCCTTATGGAATTATTAACAAATGTTTTACAAGATATGTATACAAAAATATAAATTAAAAAAATAAATATAAAAATGTATGTAAAAACGTAACACCTGTCATAAATGTGACTTTTATTAGGTTACATGTGAGATGTTTCCTGTTTTACTGTGTCCACACAGGAAGTGGCTAAAACAGACGCACTACATTTTTTAACACATCAAAAGCATCTGCTCTCTGAAAAGGAAACTGTTGAGAGAAACAGATGAAAAGACACAATGGATATGTGTACATGCATCAAGCTGAGTAACAGCTGATGTGCTGAAGCATGTTCAGAAACTAGACCAAACTATTAGTCTTTAAACAAACTTACCCAAGCTAACCTCAGATACTATGTAGTGTACGGGTTATTTTAAGATCTTAATTAAATGGAGTTATTAGCAGCGGATCGTGTTATTTAACGAGCTGCTCTCACATGTCGAATCAATTCATCTGGCCCGAGCCGAACAGTTGTTCGGTGAATCGGTTCAGTGAATCGGTTCAGTGAATCGGTCTCTTCAGCTCAGGTTTGGCAGGTTTTCTCTCGTCATTTGTATAAAGCACGTGTGTCTGAGCTCTTAATCCACAAATGAGAGAGATTCATCATAACTATTTCTAATTTCGTTCTTTTGGAGTTTATTCAGTTTTCTTAGACGCAGTCTTTTCTCTGAAACAGACTGAAGTGTTATTGTGATTATTTATTTGGACAGTCAGTTCTGAACTAAACGGTGATGGAGAAGGTCGGTTTGAGACGTTACAGATGAAGTGTGAACAGCGTCTCAGTGTGTGAAGATCGCTGAAAGCAAACCATTAGCGATTAGCACTGACTTTCCACAGCTGTTCGTCTGTTCAGGAAGTGAAAGTGGCTTTGCATCAGAAACTAGTGTATCGTAGCGGCAGACGAGCTCGTGGCGGGTGGGATGTTCTCCACAGCAGATGGCGACGCTTTCATACTCTTCTGTCCTGAGGTAAACATGCAAGACATTGTGTACACAACGTACATAATTACTGCTGTAAAAGCTAATGTTGTAAATGGCTGAAATCCTCCCTTACAAAAATAAACATGCTTTTACAATGGTTAACTATTGCCACAGCAACCATAATTAAAATACAGTATTTGTAGAAAATGTGTTTTACAAATAGCGATCATTAGGCTAAAAACATGCTTGCTACACTTTCACTATAAGACAAGCATGTTGACTGTTCGTAAGGGTGAACTGTATTCATTTTAATGTCCTCTGCGCGGTTCTGTCACTCACAGTTATTGAGTGATCGCGCGTCACGGAGGGGATCCCGCTGCGCGCGCGTCATTCTGCGGGCGCGCGCGTGAGTCGCGGGTGCGCGCGGGGGGCAGGTGTGTTTGTGAAGCTGCAGCCGCTGTCAGGTGAGATCATGAATCCCGCCGTCTTCCTCCTGTGCGCCGCCGCCGGTGAGTCCTGCCCTGCCAGCATCACTCACTGCCGCATGAATGACACGCATCTCTATATGCTGCAAACACACGTCACTCACTGCCGTACGAATGACACGCATCTCTATATGCTGCAAACACACGTCACTCACTGCCGTATGAATGACACGCATCTCTATATGCTGCAAACACACGTCACTCACTGCCGCATGAATGACACGCATCTCTATATGCTGCAAACACACGTCACTCACTGCCGCATGAATGACACGCATCTCTATATGCTGCAAACACACGTCACTCACTGCCGTACGAATGACACGCATCTCTATATGCTGCAAACACACGTCACTCACTGCCGTATGAATGACACGCATCTCTATATGCTGCAAACACACGTCACTCACTGCCGCATGAATGACACGCATCTCTATATGCTGCAAACACACGTCACTCACTGCCGCATGAATGACACGCATCTCTATATGCTGCAAACACACGTCACTCACTGCCGCATGAATGACACGCATCTCTGTGCGAGTTACAAATCAAAGCACGCGAGAAAGAACTGAATATACTGTGAATATTGTTTAATATTTCATATCAGTATTTTCAGGTAACCCAGAACTTGTGTGTCGAGGTGATATTTAGATGAATGTTTTATCTCAAATATGTCCTTTAATATGACTGAAGCAACTTCTGACAATTTGCAATTTAAATAGTTTTAAAGGTAAAATCAGGGAGAATGAGCGAACGTTACACATTACATTCGTTCTGCTTTGCTTTCTTTATTTCTTCTCGATTTTCTTTATTATATATAGTAGTTATAGCACAAACGCTGGAATTGTACATAATGTTAAATGATGGATATATGCGTGTTATTGGGGGAATACACAGATTTCTTTAAAAGCAAATGCCTGTCTTGTGTTTTTGAGCACGAATTATATTATTGAACAATGTGTCTAAAATGAATTTTCTTTATTTACAGTTTCTTTTTAGTCTGTTGCGAGTGAATAGGTTATCATCAGCGTTTGTTTTTCTTCTGAAGGTGCTGTGTGTTTGAAACTAATCCTGAAAATCTGATTGTAAGAGCCCAAACTGAATAAGACCAGCCCACAGTTCTGAGTCTGAAACTCAGATATTCACATGCAGTAGTGATGTTAGTTTGCATGTTAGATCATTACTAAAACTCTAAGCATCACTATTACTGCTGATCTGAACAAACTTAAACATAAAACCATACCTTAAAGCATGTTGAGAAAACACCTTACATAGGTACACAAGTGTCAGTCATTCAATCAATCAAAATGGATACAATTTTGACAAATTATTAAAAAAAACCAACATACATTTTTCATTTCAGTGATGATGTGTAACGTGGTTTTTTTAAAGGTTTATGCCACAGCAGGCTGGTGTCGCTCCCTACAGGCCCTCTGCTCCGAGTGGAGGGCCAGCCGTTGTCTCTTCGCTGTGATGTGTCGGACTACGAGGGCCCCTCAGAGCAGGACTTTGATTGGACGATGACACGAGGAACAGAAACTATTAACATTATTTCAACCTTTGACTCCAGATTCTCAGATCTCTCTGTTAAGGAGCGTGTAAGCAGTGGAGATATTAGTGTTTTACGCTTGGAGGACAACACGGTGGAACTGAGACTCAGAGAAGCTAGAATCACTGACAGCGCCACCTACAGCTGCAGTACCCCCAGCACAGATTCAGTTATAAGTGGAAACTATGATGCTTCTGTCCAAGTGAGAGGTGGGTGCTTGTGTAATTGGTATCTGCTTCCACATTGTTTATATATTTGATTACATTTATAACTTTAAGAGGAGAAGAATCAAAGAAGCAGGAGGTTTATCCAAAAGGCTCAATTTGTTCCCAAGTTAAGCTCATGGCTGTCTCAGATGAGATCTCTTTAAAATCTTATTTGTTTTTCTCTCTTTCTCTTCTGTGTGTTTAAATGTTAACTCCTCTCTCTTGTACAGGTCCTGTCCTCGGTGTGATGGCCCAGCGTCTTCAAGAAGTTACAGCTGCTGGGTCCTTGTTTGAGATGAGCTGCCAGGTCAACACACAGAACATCCCGCCGGGAACTCCCTTCTCCATCCTCATTCTGGCTGAGAAGGCCGTTGGGTCGCCCAGCCGCAGGCTTGCCTCACTGGGCCCTGAGATGGTTCTGAACCTGGAGGACTGGGCCGAGCCAGCTCGAAGAGACAGTCTTATGCTGGTGAAGACTGGAAAGAGGGAGTTCCAGTTCCGGATCCAGGGGGTTCTACCGGTGTGAAATGAAAGCTTGGTCAAAGCAGCCTGGAGAGGATTGGACAGAGATGGCCAAAGGAGCATCCAATAAGGTCCAGATCGCTTTTGAGCACAAAGGTGAAATTTTATGGTGTATTTAAGTAAATCTTACATAAAATTCAGGTAATTCTTCCTGCTGCTGAAACACTACTAAATTCACTGGAATATAAAGAGACGTTCTCAGTCGCGTGTTAGGTGACATTGTTTCACTGTGATGTGTAAATAGTAAATCGCCTTCAGTTTATCCAAGAAAACCCACAAATTTAATTCAATAGTATTTATATTTAATCTGTATATTGACCTTAACTATATTTCTGTCTGGCTTTGTTATAGATGTTTCTGCTCTTGTTGTGAATGATTCGTCAGTGCACAATATTCCAAAGAACAAGCATTTTTGTTTTAAAAATCATTTATCAAAATGACCTTATTTTGGTAATTTTTCACTAGGTCCCACGTTGGATGTGTCCATCGGTTCAGATACAGTGAGTGTTTATTCCTGGGAAACAGTAAAGATGGATTGTGATGTGAGGGTCGGTGAAACATCTCCGACTCCAGGCGAGTACAGACCAAAAACAGACAAACATTCTGTTCTTGCCCTTTTTGCCATTCAGAAGAAGAAATGAATATTTAATGATGGGCAAAAGACTTTGTAAAATTGCAGAAGTGATGTCATGAAAAACTGGGTCATCCTGTTTTATTTTTTTCAACATGCTCTAAAGTGTCGTACTGTGTGATGAAGCTTTCGTGTCTTTCGATCTATTGCACAGCCAGAGGCCAAACAACTCATGCCTAACGGATCCTGCGCCCTTATGTGATGTTTTCCATCCAAACCAAAACTGATGGAGCACAACTGTACAATCTGACCTGCTCTAACACCAGCTAGCGACGAGTACATTCATAAAGGAAAAGCAACAAACACAGCCTGTTAAATTATAAAGGCTGTTAAAATAATACATTAACGTAATCATTTCTGGAAAAAAAAGACCTCGGGGGAAAATGTGTCAACAAATGTGTTTGAACCACTTTACCTCGTGTGATTCACAGAGATTATTGTAGGGCTGAGACAGAAAACTTCTCAAACGTTTTTTAATCCCTCAGGCCAACAGTGTACATGTCAACACGCATCACAGAAGCACTGGCTGTGTGTTCAGTGTCCACAGCCCTACATCCCTGTAAAGAACTCTGAAAGCTAATGCATGATTTAAACACAGAACTGTGATGACCTCGCCAGCAACACCTGAGCAGTAAAATTGTTGTTTTTCTTTGTTTGTTCTTCTGTTTCACACTTTGATGGTTTTCTCTGAGAAAGTGTTTCTTCAGAAGGATGCTGCTGAGCTCTTTGAATCAGTGTGTGGGTGATACACCAGTGGCTCGTCTTACAGTCGGTCTAATAGCTAGTCTGCGGTTGGCGTGGCTTTATAGCTTCTCTCATTCAGCATCAGCCACATCGGTGCCAAATCCTTAAATAAATTCAACTAAAGAAATGTTTTTGGAAGACCTGTATTTCGAACATCTCTGTTCATAAACACACTTTTGATAAATTTGTAGTTATTTTTTGAAGCATTTTTTTCTGTCTTTTTTGTTAATTTTGATGCTACACATGGAGGTACAGAAGAAACTTAATATCTTCTTGCAATTCACTGATATTATGTTGAGAGACAAAAAAACTATATTATTATATTAATATTATTCAAATGAGCTGTAAGTGAATGTTCAGTCTTTATGTTACATAGATTTGTTTGTGATGATGTTGTAAGATATACTCACCTGTGATATCACATTAACTTAATTATAATCTTTCCAGGTTGTTGCTACAGTTAGGTTAATGGGAACTTTATTGAAACGATCTAGTTTGGCATGACAGCAACTGATAAATGTGCAGTAATATATTTTGGTGTCTTTACAGTTGTGAATGAATGTATTATGAATGTACAGTTCTTTTATTTTTCGTCCATTAGATGACGTTGCGTATGAGATGAAGTGGTTTGTGGCTCGGCTGAAGGGTTCCAGTAGCCCGTCTTTACTCGCCGGTGTGGATCGCTGGGGCGTCGTGCATAAGACCTCCCGCAATGACGGCTGCAGCCTGGAGCATCTGGGGCCCAGAAAATTTACCCTGAACATCCACCGCACTCAGGACAGTGACGCCGGGGAGTACCACTGCATAGCAACACCTTGGATACGATCCACAGCCACGGGAGTCTGGAGCAGAGCTATAGAGGTGTCCTCAAAGAAAGTGTTTCTGAACGTGAAGTTTGCACGTGAGTCAGAGAATTCCACACTCTGTCTGAAGCTGTAGAATGTACCCATGCTTTCACAGACCGCTATTAAGACACGTTATTACGTTATTAACACAACGTTTGGCACTCAGTCCCGTGACAATGTTATGTGGCTGGTTTTTCAATGCATGCTGAAGCTTGTTAGAAAATTATGCATTTTTTTCATCATTTACTCGCCTCACGTTGATCGAAACCTGTATGATCTTTCTTCTGTAGAATACAAATTTGATTACTTATTCTGTATATAATAAAATCATATATTGACTAAAAGCACAGGTGGAAAAAATACAGGTCACATGATACACTATAATGCATATACTGTGTGTGTGTGTGTCTTCTAAAGCCATACAATAACAGCTATGCCTAGTTTAAACATGTGGCAGAGGGAAAGATTTGTCTAAAACAGAAAGAGCCTCTTTCAGTGTGGGATTCAATGAAGCAGCCGGTTCTGTACGGGATTTGTGCTTCAGTAACTGTGGGCGTCTTCTCTCTCGTTCTGGGTCTGGTTTCCGCTCACTGGTGCTTTAAAAACACAACACCCACTCCACGCTGTCACAACAAACTCATGGAGCTGGGGATGGATTGACGAACACAGAATCCAATAGCTGCCCCCTTTCCTGCCCGGCCACAGAGGTGACAGCACAAACTGTGACGTTTGCTGAAAAAACATGACTTTTTATCAGACACTACCTGCAAGGAAAAGAACATGAGAAAGCTACATTCTTCGTGAAAATGACTACTGACTAACAGATATAATCCACTAAACATAGTCTGTCAGCAGGAAGACATTTTGCTGGATTTTTGTCCTTCTTGAAGCGGTTTTCTTTACTTTGATGAGGTACCGATCAAGTTCCAGATGAGTTTTGTCAAACTGAAGGATTATATGACACTCCAAGCTCCAAAGAACCAGCTACTTTCTGATCAGGGTTGAAACTTTATTCTTCTGATTATGGTGCTACTCATAAGACATGAGCTGAGCCTGATGTTTTTATGTGTGATGCCGTTTAATGTTCTCCTGCCCGTCCAGAGCTTCTCAGCTCTGACCCGCTGATTGATCTACATCCACTGGTTCTGTGGAATGACAGATCGAGTGATTGACATAACCAGCTGGTTAATTATCATGCTGAAGAGCGATCACACTGGATTCTAAACAAAAATTATTTCAAATACAGACAAGAGAATATCATGTCTATCTTTAGCATTTGTTTTGAATAATTAACAACTAACAAATGTTAAATTCAAACTGTTAAAATATACTGTTTCTCTAGTTTCTCCTCACAGGGTGAGCAATGTAGCTAGCTAGCTATTAACCAACTCACACCAAAGCAAACACCATAGCAACCACCTAACCACCACTCAGATTGCCCTAGCAAGTAGAACACATCTAGAATACCCTACTAACTGCTTAGCAACACACTGCTTGTGCAAAAACACAAACGCATAGCAACCATTTAGACAGGTTGTCTGCAAGATCTAAATAAGCTTTAAACTAAAGCAGTATAAAGCGTCGTGCAAAACATTCAAAGCTGGTCTTGATGAATTCTTTCTTTCTAAGTTTGTATCCTTCTAAACTCAATCTGTAAAAATTAGATCCTCTATTGATCGAATTTAAAGTTTAGTGTTTAGTTTTAAGTTTAATTTCTATACATGGCGAAACCAAAAATTTGACAAGAATTTATTCAGTAAGTACAGAAGCAAAGTTCAGTGTGATCACTCTCAGAGGGTTTATCATTCATCGCACTCATTGGCTGATACAGACAGGAACTGAGTCTGGTTGGTTAGGTTGGTTTGGTTTTCAAGAGCCGCTAAGCGTTTGATTGTTCTGCACCTCAGAAGAAGTGAAGCTGAAGTGCAGTCATGTGTATTAGAGTCAGAGGAAGTAGAACAAACTCTCTTTCTGATGCCTGCAGGGCAGTGGTCAGCCGTTCTCTGCTCGGTGGGCTTCTGACGAGCTTTCTCTATTCTCAAAGATTTTGGTTAACAGTTCTGGGACTCAAAATCTCCCTCATCCATGAATCTTCCACATAAAACACATGTAAGCCCTAGTGGTGAATTATAATTTAATGAAAGAAATGATGCAATACAAATAGTAATATAAAATGTTTTTTGCATATTTACATACTGAATTGTGATTGGTCAGTTTAAGCGTCTACAGCTGCATTATGTGTTAATTCTCATACATGTTTGACAGGAAACCGGATGTCTGCTGGGTGTCATGACAACAGTGAAGCGTCTCCTGCAGAATTTTATTTACACTGATTCGAAGACTTCAGCTAAAGACTTTTTACTGCCTTGTGATCTGTGCTGGAGGAGATGATCCAGTTCTGACATGTTTCATTTCATGTGATTTACTCTCAAACTGTGTGCTGAGGTCACAGACGCTCTGCGTTGGTTGTTGAAATGTGTTTGGCAGCAGTAAACTAAAGATGTGCCCAGATAACTCAGCTGAGAGCGTCTCTGGTAAAACAATGACAGTTTGGGTTGAATGTTATGAGAACGTTACTTTTGTCACTGTAAATGTTAAACTGCAGAGGGAGAAAATCTATTGGCTTCTCGTCAAAGCCGCACAGTTGCCATGGCAAAAATGTAACTGCAGTGAGAAAATGATGGAGGGAAAAGGTTTGAGACAGACTGAGTGATGTTTTTATTGTACCAGCATTTGTGCGGATCTGTGAATGTAATTCAAAGAATTCACTGATTTGTATGTAAACTTTCCCCTAAAGTGTTGGACTCTGAATGTGTTCTCAGTGTGAGAACACATTACCTACAACAATTCACAAAGTCCACCACAGCAGCAGTCTTGTCACAACATCGATGTTCTTGTGCTCTAACCACAATCAAAACTGTCCTGATACTGTTAAGCTGTACAACAAGGGGTTGTTTTGATCATTGGTGTGTGACTAAAATAGCATGTTTAATATGTGAGAAGTTTCGTGTCCAGACCGCATGAAACGAGCTCTCGTCTGCAAGCGGGAACGCTCTCTCAAATGATGCTACTCAAACGATCAAACGACGTTTCTTATTGTTGTAAGTGGTTGCCAGGGTTACTAGGATGCTCTGGGTGGTTGCTAAGGTGTTGCTATAGTCTTGCTATGTAATTACTAAAATGTTCAGAGTGTTTCTAGGGAGTTCAGGGTAGGTGGTTTTGGACTGTAGTTAATGGCCTCCATCAATGTTAGTCTTTCTGGCTATTTTTTGTTTGAATCGTTATATTCAGTGGTAACCACGATGCTTTGCCTGTGAACTTGCACACAATCGCAGCTGCTCGTGTCTTCCTGTAGCACACGGTCACATGTTCTCCCGTGAGCCACAGAATCAGTAAAAGCTACCAGCAAGACGACTGAGGCTCATTCTGCTTGTGTGTTCAGTGGCGCTGTGGCCTGAGGCTGCGGTCGAACGCATCTCCTGCTTCACTACAGCAGCACACTGTAAAGACACTGTTCTGAGGAGTTACAATGAAGCTACGCTTAATTATTTTACTGAAGTTTGTGTTGTCATGTGAGAGACATTGTTTCCTCAAGGGTAAATGCAGCTGCGTCCAACATTCATGGCATTTCTTTCCTGTGAAATAAAAACAAGTTTTAGGACGGGTAAAAATGCAAATGGAATCAGGGATGTGATGTAGATGAAGGACACATATTTAAGATTCTGCTGTTTTCCTGGGTCATAAATGCAGTTTTTTATTAATAATATGATTTGTAATGAAAAATGTGTATTCAGTTTAAAAAGAATGCAAAACAGAAGCATTTGACAAACCCACCAGACTTTCTCACTGTCATCAACAGCATAAAGTATAAGTATATATAATACGGTCTTTATCATATTTCCTCAGTCATTAAACAGGAAAAAAAACAGGTAGTTAGTTGGTCATTTAAACAGTGTCAGATGCAAACATTAAAACTGTGTTATGCTACATAGTCATAATCTCATATATTTCATTTAGCAGATGACGTTCAGACATCATCTCAGAATACATTTTCCATTACAATTCTGCTCGTTGGTACTGAATGATTTCCAATTTCATGTAAGTTAACAGCTGTATTTAAACATGTATCACTGTGTCAAATCTCTGTCTGTGTTTGCAAGCGTCTATACTGATGAAGTCTTGACCTACATACTCACCTGCCTTCAGCAGCAGATCTTTATCTGCCCGTGACCTCCATTCTTTCATTTGTCTCATTCGCGCTGCCTTCATAAGAGTTTATGATTTGAAGGGTGATACTGCCACCTTCTGGCTGCTCCTGTAGTTTATAGTGAACACAGAGTACGATATAAATGTACAAAACATACATTATATTATATATTGTTATATTTGGGTCATTCTTCAATTGGGGTGGCAAATGCTTGTTTTTTTTTTTATAAAATGTATTGCTATGCATTTAAAATTAGTTTAATATGCTATATTGATTAAAATAGAAGCTTAAGAACATTTTGATTTTAAAATAATTTACATAATTAAAATGATATAATTTTAAACACTGGTGACACAACCACTTATGTCTGTGGTGTTATCAATATTTGAAGTAAACGTTTGGTTTGTTCTAAAATGAGCAGGGATATGCAACTTTAGGTCATAATTAATGCATAAATTACTTTAAGGATTCAGTTTGGATTCAAGGATTCAAACTGAAAGTTTTACCAGGAAAGACAGTAACATCACAGACAAATTAGCCTAAATCCAGACTTTTCTAAAATGGAGGCTGCCATCATGATGATTCAAAGATCAGGGGACATTTTGGAAATATTTAAGTATGTATTTATCAAAATTTTGATTAAAATATGTCAGATCTGCAAGATATCAACATAACACCACAGACAAGTGCGACACATGAAATAGTCAGAAATTTAGCTAACTTTAAGAAAATGAATAAGAATGTTCTCACCTTTACACACAGGAAGTTGCCCAAATACATTTCTCGCCGCATCCATTGCTGTAACACCACAGACATGAATTTGGGGGACACAACTTTTGTCTTAGATTTAACAAAATATGTATTTTAAAACAAAAATGTAACTAGTAACAGTGCACAAATTGTGTTTACCCTACAGAATACAGACGTGAACATTTGATGATTTATTGGTATTTAAAGTTTATTTAAACTGTTGTAAAGTAGAGGGACACCACTTGCCACCCCAACTGAAGAATGAGCCACTTATAAAACCATTATACACACACACACACACACCATTTTATACATATATAACGTTAACTATGGTTTTTAACATGTATTGTGTAAATATAAGAGTACCTCCCAGGAACTTTTTGTTTGTTTGTTTATTTTAAAGGAAGTTTGTTAAATATTTGATACATTTCTGTGTTCACTGAAGTAAGTTGAAATGTTTTGAGACATGAAGTATCTTTGCAGCGCTTTTGCTTTCTGTCCTGCAGGCGCGCGCAGGCGTGCGCAGGCGCGTGGTTTGCGTGGGATGCGATGACGTCACGGGCGGGAGTTGACAGAGGCGTTAACGTTTCATCATCATCTGATGAAGAGTTCATTAAAACCCTCTGACCTCTGACCTCTGTAAATATGAGCGCTTAGCTAACAAGCTAATGAACAGCTAATTTGCACTTTATATTTAATGGCTTTACGTCGGAATGTTTTATATATGTTTATCAAATGTTAACAGCTGAACGGTGAGATACAGGAGAACAGAATCACTCGCGTGAAGTGTTGACTGATGTTCAGTATGTACATCAAACCGTCATTAATCATAATTATTATTTCATGTCAGTGAATGAATTCAAGCATTGAACTGAATTTACAGCAGTGAAATAACACAACAGTACTAGTACAGCCCCACAAACTAACATCAGTCTGTAGATTACTGCACTAACCAGCAACTTCCACTTTATAAAGAAACTGTAATAAAACAACTTCTGTCGTTTTGTTGTTGTTTTTAACAACTATACATCTGTAAATCAGTTGTAGCTTACGTTACACTTTTGTGACAAAAGTCATCTTTAATAACTAGTTGAGGTAAAGCATCATTTATAAATCAACCATTATTATACTAGCGTCCAGTAAATCAAATGCATTAGCATCACATTCAGCAGTTTTTATCAAACGTTTCAAGAAGTGTTTGTGTGTGACAATAATTTAACTGCAGCTCCTCAGAAGTGAAACAACTCCACAATAAATCCCGGTGAAATACAGGTTTTATTTTGTTGTATAGAGTTACTTTGGATATAAAACTTTTTAGTAAGATGAATTTGCAGAAGCATTGTTTTCCATTTTGTTCAAACTCAATAGTTAGTAAGATCTGGTTTCTCATTCAAAGAACAGTAAAGGAAATCTGGAATATACACCATTCCAGAGTAAATCTGTTTACTTGTTATTTACATTTCCGTTGATTCATTTGGCAGACGCTTTTATCCAAAGCAACTTACAGTGAATTCAAGGTGTACAATTATCAGGGATCGAACCCACAACTGCGCTGCTAACGCAATTCTCTACCAGTTAAACTCAACCAGTTGAGCTTCATTTTTATAGACCCGAAGGAAATGATTGTTGACGCACTGTGTTTTGTCATTTTGCTGAGTGTTTCCTCACTGTTAAACACACATGATAATGATGTTATGTGTTGTTATGGAAGAGCTTTTCATTGTTCTGACAGTAGTTAGATTCTCCACCCAGACATCTGCATGAACAACAAGCACCTCAGGCAGGTTATGTAAAAAATTTCCTTTCACGGTGGAATGTACTGTGACAAAAATAACAGTCCCATTTGTTTATTATTCCACACAGTTGTTTATTATCCCATACTGTGTCTCCCATCTTTCATGCCATTTCATGTTACATCGCTTTACAACATTCATATCTTATATCTTAATTGTAAATGTCGGTACATGTAACTGTACAATAGTGCATGTGAAGTATTTTTTTATTAACAACTTTACAAATATTACTGTTAGCCCTGCGTTCTAACAGTAGTACATGAATTCATGTTTTATAGATAAAAGCACATTGATATAAGAATAGAAGAAAAATATGAGAATTGCCTTCATGGTCAGAAATATTTACATTTGATAAATCAGCCATTACAGCCGAGCTGTGTTTGCATTAACAGTGAAGGCATCTGTTGGCATGTGCTACTGTACGTCAGCTGTGGGTTTGCTGATCACAGCCACTTCAAGGATCTTTTTTGTCTTCGCTACAAACTGTTCACACCTGAAAAGCTCCACAAAGGCCTGTTGAAAGCACCCCCCCGACAATGTGTAGAGCAGCAAGTTGAAAATGACGTTAAGAACAGCGAAGGGTCTTGAGATCACGTACGCAGCATGTGCCCCTCGTTTCAGCATGCAGCCAGTGTTTCTCGTGTAGATTCTCAAAGCTCGAAGCACGTGAAAAGGAAGGAAACAGAATATAAAACATACCAATATCAACACGATGACCCGTCTTGCTTTTGTGCGTTTCGTGCGTCCTGTGTGGGGGCCCGTCCGTAACACCCTCATGATGTGCCGGTAACACAGACAGACCACCACTAGAGGACACAGATACCCCAGTGTAGTCAACGCCCAGCTGTACCGCCTTACAAATTCTAACTTGCTGCTTGCAAGGTCTGGGCAGGTGGTTTTGTTGTTGGTCTTGTCCAGCTCTAATTCAAACTTGTTAAATATAGGCGTTATCAAGGCCACTGCAACAATCCAGAGCAACGCGCAGGCGAACGCGCCCCAGCGCTTCTTCTTAATGTTCTCCCTGTGCGACGGACGAGCGACCGCCACGTACCGGAAGACGGCCAGACAGGTGAGGAAAAGAATGCTGCCATACAGGTTCAAATGAAAGATGAAGCGCGTGAAGCGACACATTACGATGCCCGGCGTCCACGAGTCGTCAAGTGTGTAGTAGTAGATCAGGAAGGGCATGCTGACCATCAGCAGGAGATCGGTGATGAGAAGATTGACCATGATGATGGTGGTGTTTGTCCAGGGACGCACTTTGGCCACATACACCACCAGAGCGGTGAGGTCGCCCATCACGCCCACAACGAAGATGGCGCCGTACGTGACGGGCAGGTAGTAGCGCTTAACCAGATCGTCCACGTTGGTGCAGTTGACACTCAAAGAGTTAGTCGACATGCTGATTCTCACTGCAGGAGCTGAGAAAATAATGAAGAAATCCAGTTAAGCTCACAAATGCAAACATGAACAAGAAATAGGGCCACAGATGACAGTGCAGCGATCATTTTCTGAGTCTGATCACTTTATCAACAGATCCATTTATTATTCATGTCTCATCTCTTTGGCAAATGTTTCTTTGTTGGTTTAAGCAGAAGACTAAAACAGAAAAAAATAACTTTACCGAAATGCTAGAATTTAGAATGTATGTTGTTTATAATTATAAATGACCATTCGCAAAATAACTGTTTGCTTCTTTTTATATTATCTAAAACTGTTTTGCTTCATTAAATGTGCATGTGTTTTATATTTGTATAATTTTGCTGAAAATAAGACGAGCACTAATGCCGATGTTTGACAGTGTGAAAATCATAACTTTAAACATTTTAACGTTTTAACAAAATTACAAGTTTGACATCATGTAGAAGATTAACTACTTACAATGTTCTTTGATCTTTACAATGTTCTTACCTTTGGTTCCACTGGTTAAAGAACTGAACTAGTGAACGAGACACTTGTAAACATCTCTCCCTCCCACCCAAAGAAATTCAGTTTCATTTTGGCAATTATCTCATTTGCATTCATGTGATTAAAGGTGTTTGAAAGATTGAAATAGCATCGTGCTGATATTGGATATGTGTTGGTATTTATGTATGTATGTCAAGTAGAGACTTTAAGGTAATTTCCTGCTTGTAAAGCGATCTCACTGTTATAATACTTGAAATAAAAATATCTGTGACAGCCCAGGTGCAGTAACTCACACTGATGTCATCATTTATTATCATTGTGGGTGAGTGCGTCTGTTTTGTCTTTTTATCTGGGTTTTCCGTCTCTGTTGGGTGAAAATGCAGAACTAAAGTACTTCAGACTTCAGCATTGCCTGAATCACATGAATGACTGGTAGACAATTAAAAAACAACAGACTTGCATTTAAAATGGGACCATATGAAGAGCAGAATATCATAAATACAGGAGAGACTTGGGTGTGTTTGACCTAAGTCAGTAAACACACAGACTTCCCCCTAGCGAGTGAATTATGTCCATTCCTGTCAGAATTCAGCTGGTCATTCAGTCCAAACAAATTCCATCATCAGCTGTTGAGTTCACACCAAACTGAGAATAGTGGAGTAAATAAATAAATCATTTTGACTTAAATTATGTCAGCAATGTTTTTCAAATCTAACCGCCAACAAAGAACAATAAAAGCAACAAAATTCCAACAAAATGGACAAAAGCGTGAACATTCTCTGAACATTTTCTAAACATTCTCTGTCAAACCTGCAGTGCATATATGATTTCTTACTTGAACCCACACAGCGGAAACTTTTGAAAAGGCATTTAAAATATTGAGATTTGATACAAAGTGAAAATGCATTTAAATAAATGACTGCCTTTTCTGGCAGAATTCAGGCATTAGTTGTCCCTTCTCTCCTGACTGTGTCATTGTAATGTGGATGGAGGAGAGTCTGAGCACATCACATTTAAACAACACACACGTGTGCTGTTACTGTGAGCTTCATCTAGAGGCCGTGATGGACCTGCGGGTGATAGAAATGTGCTGTAGTCCAGTGATTTTCACAGCTCTTCACATGTATGTCTCTCTGTCTCCAAACTGCTGATGACCTGAATCAAGTGAGTTAAATAAGAGACACATACAACATGTGCAGAGCTGTGACCAAGACACAGAGTTTATATAACACACAGTTCCACAGTCAACAACAACATCCTTAAAATCCAACATTAACCTGTGTTAATATTACTGTTGACTGCACAGGCAAACAATGTGCAGATTATGATTTACAAGGAAAACTTGGATCTGCACTTTGCATAATTATATGGTTAGTTGCATTACATCATTTGCATTAATCATTGTTGTCAATGCAAAATCTACCTCTATCAGAACATAAATACAGCCTGTTTCTGTCATGACCCAGCAGCCGAGAAAAACCAGTTTAGTCTGCAAAACACAGAGTGTAAAAACAAACCTTTTATGAGAAGAAACATTGTGTGAGGCTTTGCTGGAGTCTCATTGGGGGAAGTTCTCCTGTTTAACCACTAGAGGGAGGAATAATCACAATTTACATTTACATTGATTCATTTGGCAGACGCTTTTATGCAAAGCGACTTACAGTGAATTCATGGTGTACATTTTTATCAGAACTTGTGTTCCCTGGTTAGAACCCACAATGTTTGCGCTGCTAACGCAATGCTCTACAAGTTGAGCTACAGGAACACAATTCAGACAGACAGACAGTGACCTTGAATATTCATTGCATTGCACCTTGAGTATTCATGGCTTTCTGATACACATCTACAGACAACAGCATAAAATATGTCCATTGTTATGATGAAACATCTAGTAATTGCTGGAGTGATTTGGTGAGCATATAGACTGGTTCAACTAAAATAGGTTCCAATGGCTATTTTGGGTGATTAGAAATGAGAGCACGTTCACAGGCTGGCTGAAGGACAGCTGGGTTCTGGCATGGGGACGTTACGTCAGAAGGCTGCAGATCTATATGTGAATTCAGCCTTTGGTTCCGATCTCAGATCAGAATGAACACTGAGCTCAGTATCAGCATGACTGGAATCTGTGTTGTTAAAGTCTGACTCTAGATCAGTGATCTGCTGGGCTCAGGAGGGGTTTTGAGTTTTAGATTTTCACACGTGGACAGCAGGTGGAGACGAGTGATGAAGCTCATGATAAACAGCTTTACATCTGATCGTCTCACTCTGACTGCTTGCTGTCCAACCCGTCTGCCCGCATCATACAATGACTAAACTAGAAACTGTTTATCTGTGGCTGTGACCCTGTTGCATATTTCAGTTCTGAGTTGCATCTACAGACACTCTGCTGATTACAGTCTGATTCTGTAAATGAGGTGCTGCTACCAACCTCAATCCAGGCCTTCATGTATGTGAATTCTTCATGTGTGAGTATGCGTTTCATTCACGGTGGGGCCGCAGGGGGCGCTGTAGCAGGTGTCAGAGCAGTCAGTCTCCTGCAGTGTTTCCTCGCTCAGGTGAAGTGATGTCACCTAAAGAAATGGTTTGGGAAAGAACTGAGGGTTTGTGGGTTGAGGTTTTACAGGTTTACTGCTTCAGATCTTTGTTTGAGGTACTTTAGTATCAAGTAACTAGATATCTGTGAGCAGAAACGTTAATTACAACCACAGAAACATAAAAAACGTGTAAAGTTCAGAGCACAGATTCATGTGCAACGATTCAAACAACCGTTTGCTTCTTCCTGTATGTTTATTTGTCTTGTGTCTGTGTGGGGAGGATACGTGTCCTCTCAGTGTGCCAGTATCTATGTTTTGTATGTATATGTGTGTGTCCGGTGGGGGATGTAGGTGTTGTGTGGGTTGGTTTGCCATTGGCTTTTCTCCCCATTTCACTAACTCTCTCTTTCATTCTCACGCCCTCGCTGTTGCCAGCCACAGAAAAATATCTTCTGCTGTTGTTAACCATCTCTACTTACCTTTAACTGTGTGTGTGTGTCTGCTGGTCTTTCTATAGTTCCCTCTCTGCCTCTATTGCGTTCAACAGTCAGACACTTGACATGCATTGCGATCAGCAGCCCACTCAGATTTACACTAAAAGTGTGTCATTCTTTAAAATCATGCTGAAATCCTTCAGACCAAACGAGTCGCTCCGTGAGTGTAAATGTGCACATGTTCTGTGGACATGTTGATGTTGTGCGTGTGTGTTTAGTTTGAAAACTGAAAAAGAACTGATTTATTGATGAAATATTAATCATTTGAAACAATTACTACAGCAACAGTACTAACATGCTTTGAGCAGTCAATGAATGCTGGTTTGTACATTTTCACAATCTTTGTTAAATAATATTTAGGTTTCACTGTGCGTGTGTATGAACATGGGCATTGATATTGTAACATTATGGTACATCAATTCAACATAAAATAATAATAAAGTAAATAAAATAATACAATAACTGCTCATTAGTTTAGAATAAACATTCATCAGTACAGCAAGGATTTACAGTTTCATCTTGTATGAGCTACACACGTATGCAGTTATAGTGCATGCGGCACATTCTGTGTACTGTACAGACACTGTATGTGTGTGTCTGCAGTGCTCTGCTTGTTTCATCTGATGCTGATCTGTTGACCAGCAGTAAAACTGCATTAATATTTCACAGGGATGATTTGCTTTAAAACACAGGACTGAGCTTTAAAGACACTCACATTCTCATATCTGGAACATCTCATAAATATACACAGATATACTGTACACAGACATAACAGATGTAATACAGCAGAAGTATGGAGAAGCACATTGGTGTGGTGATGAATTTTGTTTTTAATGAGCACAGTTTGAGTTATTATTTTTATGTACACCATTTGTGCTCTTGAAATGTCTCTGCTGTCTTTCACATCAGCTGTGTGGACAGGTTTGTGTTGAGTGATGGGGAGGCATGTTTTGCAGATGCACTCAGGCATTGTGTCATGTCTGTTCACCTCAATTCTACAGAACAAACAATGAAACTTCATTCTCCACCATGATGGCCATTTAAAATAAAAGCAACAATTTAACAATTTAAAGTCCATATTCACTAAATACAACTACTGAGTCCAAACTACAGCCTCATTGCAATTTGGCAATATATAGCAAAAATCTATTTTTTTAAAGCTTTTGACTGGCCTGAATTTAGGATTATCTGACCAGGTTTGGTGAAAATCTCATAAGGTTGATTTTGTTTTTTGCTTTATTTGACCTACTTCTAGAATTTAACAGAACGCTGGTGATTTTATTTCACATGCTAGCGGGTTTTATGTGTGTGTGTGATCAGGTGGTCACTGTTAAAAGCTCACAGAGAGTGACCGTTACACCTGCAGTGAATCTCTGACTCACTTTAAAACAATCCACAGAAGGGCTGTTTGCATTTCATTCTCATTACTCCACTAACTGATAGTTCTTTTCAGATGTTTTGGTCTCATCTGGGCTGTGTTATATTTGTTATTCAAGTGGAACATCTGATGCTGTGATGCTGAAAGTCTGGAATGAGCACTCCTCTGTTTAGGTGCTCACTCAATAGAACAAGCAGCAGTGTCTCACTGTCTCACTGTCTCACCGTGTTTCACACGACTGTGAGAGACACGCTGATGTCATTATGGCCACATTCAACAGCTCCAGTGGTGCTTCTCATCACAGAATGGTTTCTTTAATGATTCTTGATGCTCTCAGAGACATCTGTGTAACGTATGTTGTTTATGCTTGTGTGATGTGTCTAATCCCTGAGGAACCTGTGGTGATGTTTGTGGTGATGTTTGTGGTGATGTTTGTGGTGATGTTTGTGGAGGGCTGGTGAACTCTGGGAACGGTTTGAGAGGAAGTTTCTCTCAGCAGTTATGGCTTGAGGAATGCTGATTGAAATCTGTCCTGGCATTGCAGTGATGTTGTTGCTAACGCTTCAAATAAGCAGTGACAGTTTTAAAGCCAACACTGGAATAATGTGCTAAATGCACGCATGTTATGAAATATGGAGATATGAATACTGACATAATTGAAAGATCTTCCCCTAGCGACAACATTGTTAGCCAACCCACAAATATGGACCAAACTATATAATGAAGTGCTGAATTCTGTATTAGGCAACCAACACCACATTTCAAAAAAGAAAAAGATTTAGCTAAAATAGTTTGAATGTTGTATTTTGTACTAGCTTGCAGCAGTTCACAGAACTGTTATATGGTGTAACCACTAATGCTGAGGTATGTACATCATTCACCTTCCTGATTTAAAGTTAAGAATCAGCCTGTTGTCTGAGATACAGCACCAGAAAACATCTGTTCTCCTAAACCTGGAGGTTCAGCCGCACTCTTCACGAGTGAAACTGTACATGTACAGTCAGCGTGACGGTGACACACTTGTGATTTCTAGTAACTGAATAGGCCACTCATGTCCCGGGACACAATAATATCAGTGAGCTCTGAATCATTTCAGGAATGTTTTGACATACTCCCTTATCTCCACGTTACCTTCTGCTTATGAGAGCCACATCTTCAGGCTTATATGTACATGCTCTCAACAGGAAGAGCAGTCACTGAATGCTGATCAGTCAGAGAATGAACGGTTTGGAAGCGTTGTTTCATTGTAACAAGCCTCAGGAAACTGTATCATATTTGCCCAGCTGTTCACTTTCCAACAGGGAATTGAAACACCATGAAATCACCACCGTATTATCAATCCTCTCAATAAAACTGCAGCCTTCTTTAAAAGAGTAACGCTTTACGCAATTATTCATGTCATCATATTTGTATGATGTAATAACTTATTTTAAATGATACATTACAATTTTTGATAGTATTCATAGCCTTTTGTTGTAATTTTACAGTTATTTCGGTTGAACAAAACATTGGTTTGTCAGTTTGTTGTTTACTTTGTTTACTGCTTCAGTGTGTGACAACATGTGTGTGTAACAGTCCCTTTACACAAACTTTCAGTAACAAATCAGTAAAGTGTGACATCTTACCCTCATACCATTTATTCTAAAAGTAGCCCAAAGGCACCAAGATAATGAATTCATTTATATTAAAGATGCATATTCTCAGATATTTTATGACTCCAGTCATACATTTTTTTTATGATTTTATGATTTCCTCCAGTCTGCAGTGATGGGTACAGTGTCTTTCACCAGCTGACTGCACATTCACTCATCAGAAGTGTAACTAAGATGAACAGCAGGCCTCCAGCTTGTTGATTTAACAGCACTGTAGCCCACATCTGTACCCTCGAGATTCACTGTTGTTTCCACGGCAACAAGCAGACCCTTGCCCTGCCCTGGGCTCCTGACGTTCATTCGGGCCGTACCACCTCACACTGTAAATAGGGGGTTTATAAAAGGGTTGTCATGGCAACACTCTTGACCATGTTACAAAAACTAAATATTAATGACATCTTTTACAGAAGTTAAAGGCATCTAAAGGAATAAAATAAACAAACGAATACGTTAAAGATATATTAATGTATAAAAATAAACCTGTCACATGACGTGGTCTCTCCTCCCACGAACTGTCAGAGCAGCTTTTGGGTAAAACTAACTTGTGTTGGGTGTCAAATCTCAACCAGTTGCCTGACAAAAACTCATTTCACGTGGAGCGACGAGAATGTTGACTTGTGTTGAAAAACAGGCGTTAACTCCGTCCACCGAGTGAGTGTTTCTCTTTCATTACATCCAGATATCAGGTAAGATATCACGTGTTTTAGTTGTGCCGGTCAGTTTAAATGGCTGATGTTCGTCGCTCAGTGATGTCGACATGGATTTAACATGCGTCGCGAATAACGCGAGAAGTGTCCAGCCTGTACGCCACAGTCTTCAGGGTTAAACTGATGTTCAGGGTCATGGGGTCTTCAGGGTTAAACTGATGTTCAGGGCCATGAGGTCTTCAGGGTTAAACTGATGTTCAGGGTCATGGGGTCTTCAGGGTTAAACTGATGTTCAGGGTCATGGGGTCTTCAGGGTTAAACTGATGTTCAGGGTCATGAGGTCTTCAGGGTTAAACTGATGTTCAGGGCCATGAGGTCTTCAGGGTTAAACTGATGTTCAGGGTCATGAGGTCTTCAGGGTTAAACTGATGTTCAGGG
>JAZGTK010002781.1:0-30136 GCA_036877625.1 Ambastaia sidthimunki | reverse complement strand
CTTTCAATGTTTAAAAAGAATAAACTATTATTACAATAAATAAAAATAAGGGCTAAACTTACTGTGAGACGTTTACGTGAGACGTTCATCTCGTTTAAGAACAGACTTTAAACGGGGTGGGCGTGTACACGCAAAGGCTCCAGCCAATCCTTTGGGCGTTTCTTCCGCAGGGCGTCCCAAATAATTAATATGCAAACATGCAACCAATGACTGTTGCGTATTTTGCGTATGCAAATCGCTTAGATATAAATACCATTGGGAAGTTTCGTTTCTAGCACACTGACAGTCGGATCGCAGCCGCTGATTGTACGCGCTTCGGGAACAGTGAGTCGTGAGCGCAGCTGGATGACTTCAAACCCCGTTTAACATAGTCCATCTAAAGACCTTCTGCAAAACACAAACAAATCTTCTCACATTTGCATAAGGAACTTCATCTAGTGACATATCTAAACCCGTGTTTGGAGGGCAGCGATTTCTGTCGGAATAAACCAGAAGTTTTTGCATTTTTCCAGACGTGGTTGTTCTTTCCATCGCCATGTCCTCCGGTGATGTGTCAGAGCAGAGTCGGCGGTTTTGCGTGTTATCCTGGGAGCAGGTGCAACGTTTGGACTCTATCCTCGGCGAGACGGTTCCCGTTCACGGACGTGGAAACTTCCCGACGCTTTCGGTGCAGCCGCGACAGATTGTTCAGGTAATGACAAAATCTCTCCAAATGCTCTTTCTGCGCACTTCAGCCCGTAGTATAAACTGCACACTTTGTTACATACGTCTATATGATATTTGACTTTAGGGAAAGGCCGTTTATTCTTCATTTTTTGTATTTTGTACAATATTAAGACTTATAAAGTTAAACATTGAATAATGATTTATTTAGTTAACACAACTGTTATGCCATTGTTGTAAGTTTTTTACTTATTTTTTTCCCTATTAAATTCTGTCTTATTTTTGCAATCTGTAGATTTCACCAACAATCTCTGCAATGTTTCAACTCCGACTCAGCAGTATCGATACCCTGCAGTTTATATATATATATATACATATATTATACTAGGCTAATTATAACCTAAATGTGCGCATTTGCAAACATTATTCAACTATTGTACATTTTAACCCACAGCCATCGAAAATGTATTAAGCGTCTCCGTCCGCACCGATTCTTTCCGAGTGTGAAATGGAAAAAGTGGCTTGATTATTTGAACATTTTCCCCCTCTTTCCCAAGGAGAAACAAAACACGATCAGCCTTTGGCCCTGCAGTAGATACCAAAAACTCTGCGCTTAGCAAATTTAAGCCACGGTAATGACTTGTTCGTTCTCACGATTGCGGCAGTGAGTTTGAGTCACTACCGATCCTAATCCCGTGCAATGTAACACTGCGTGATTCCCAACAGTCCAGTGATAACCACAATCTATATCCCCTTCCCCCAATGAAAAGAATACTTGTTCTCATACCCAAGCAGCGTGAGTTTGCATCTACACATGCAAGTAGACATTGATCCGTTCTCCAGATGACTTTCTTTACTAGCTTCCCATCTCACCTAACAAGAGAGGTTTTGTTTATTGTGCTTTATGGAAAATGCTTGCATAGGTTTATCAGAACATTTGAGATATTCCGTGCATATTCTGTATTATTCCATCTGACAGCAGCGAGAGACCACCGAAGTGAAGAAGTTCACAATCCTCAAAGATCTGACAGCTTTTATTTCAGTGGTGTCGGATACTGTAAATGCTTAATATAGATGCTGTGCCTTAGAGCCTCAAGGATAAAAGAATAAACATTTCCTTGCTTGTTTCCTAATATTTGCCTCTCTTGTGCCTCTCTCTCTTGAAGTCCAGTTTTACTGTGCAGTTTAATAGTGGACAATAATGCATGATCAGACTTCTGACTGTTTCTGTGTTTCAAACTCCATCTGCCAGAACAGATTAAGTTTCAGAGAGTAAACTGATAATAATGTGAAGCCCATTATTTTTAATGGCGAACCTGTAAAAATGAACTTTGATGTTTTATTAGCCAGCCTCCACATGACATCCCAAAATTAACAAAAGATGGCTGCCCAGTCACTGTTACACATTTCCCTTAAGCCTAATATAATATAATTTCTAGGCCACCATTAATACATGGACTTTGTGGCCATTTTCATAATCAGGAAAGCATTTTCATGATTGTACATGACAGTTTCAATGTACAATCACACCATAAAACTTTGCTTTTGAATGCAGTCGAGTATTTGGTGCTGTTCTTGACAATTTCTCTATGGCCCCTATTTCCACCCCAAAATAAGAACCTTTAAGTGAACTTGATTACTGTTTACACCTCTTAGCAACACGCATTTTAAAATGTGTTTTTTGTGACCACTTCTGTTGGAATATTGAGTTAGAGTCCCTGATTTGGTGTCTACATACGTCATGCATGTTTCTAAAGCCCAAAAAGATTACTGCAATATAACACAACCGCATTTTTACGATTACTAAATTCACACACGTAGCAACGTGGACGGTTAAGACCCTCAAGCACGTCATTGTTTCTTTACATTAGATTGGATTTGTGTTATATTTCAGAGGGCCGGAGTCCCGCAGAGTTGAGCTCCAGCTGTAATCAAACACACCTGCTTGTAATTTTCAAGTAATCCAAAAGACCTTGATTAGCTGGTTCAGGTGCGTTTCATTAGAGTTGGGGCTAAAGTTTTCAAAAACGGTGGCTATCCAGGAGCAATACTGGACACCCCTGTGTTTCATTAATATTGCCTTAGAGCTCCAAAAAAAACCTTCATCCAAATGACTGACAGATGCGATACAGCTAAAGTGAAACTGAAGCGTTTTGCGTTCTGTCTGTATGTATTGTAGTTACTCGCTGTCCAATCAGATGCTGAGATCTTCACACACTGTATCATGAGTTCCACTCATGCTCTGATCATGTGTAGTGAGTGGAACAGCCTGCTGAAGATTAACTTTGAACCGTACAGTAGACTCTCTGTCTAATTAAATCACACCCTTTGTGGTTTATTAATTGTGGGTTGTCATATTGGGAATTATATTGTGGTCATTGCAATTGTCCCACACACCCTAATTTTAAGAGGAGCATTAGTCTTAGGAGCTGCAAAGAAGTATAAGATTCACTTTTTGTTGCCCAGGGGCAATATTATTTACATAATGCATGGAAGGGTTATGTAACGAGTTGTAATATCATCGTAGATGTGCATGAAACGTACATTATTTCAATGCCTGCACTGGGTCAGATGCTACAGTATGACGTATTATGTAAAAATAGAAAGCTAATGATTTGAGTGACAGGAGGGAGGGGAAGTTCTGACTGACACTAATCCGACAGAGCGATGGAAAATGAGGGTTACGTGCGTTCAGGGTGGAGACAATGACTTGATTTAAGTACATTTTAATCTCCTAATGGTTGCAAAACAATACATGTAACATACGTGTGCTCGGCTTAAACACGACCTGAGCCAAAATCAGTATTTTTGCCTTTACTGAAAGACACACAAATCTCATATTTGACGTTTAGATCATGTAGTTTCATGTGTTCTTCAGAGAGTGGTTTCATATATCGCAGTGTGAAACTGTACACAGTGGTGTATGTTTCTTTGTTGTATTGTTATCTTAGTGTAGCTCAAAGAGAAAACCCCACAGTGCACATTCCATGTAAACAGATTAACTCCGGTCTTTACGATTAGCTTTCATCTATGCATGAAGAAATCTAATGGAAACAATATAGATGTACAGTGGTGAAAAGGTCAGAGCATTTTCTGTTTTAAATTTACCATCAAACTGGTTTTTCAACCTAATAGCTTTGTGTGACGTACACACCAGTGTTTCAGTCCCTTTTTAAGTGTACACACATAAGTGTGATGACTTCCAATTTGCCAAAATAATGCATCCAGCCCAAAGGATTATTAACATATTTTAAATGTGGAAGGTAATGCGTTATTTAATGTGGATATGATATAACATGACTAATCTGAACATGCTGTATGAAAATAGTCATAGGTGTGGTCTAATTGCAGCCTTTAGCAAATTCTACATCACACATTTCTAAAGGTCGACTGTGTGTTAAAATTTGGTGCATGTATTAGTAATAGTTCAAATAGCTGTACGTTTTTTTTGAGGTTTAAAGTTCTTTGGGTGAGTAAAATCAGAAGCCAAGTGCTGCCCTTGGAATCTTTGGCCTTCTATGATAACCAAAGAGTATAAGATTTTTCTTAACTGACATTATGTGTAGACTATTGTAGATTAGTTAAAGTATCTGTTAATGTTTCTTTGCATTTACCACTTTTTATCTTTATTTCTGTAGGTGGTTCGAGCACGTTTGGAGGAGCGAGGCATCACAGTTCGAGATGTGAGGTTGAACGGATCAGCTGCCAGTCACGTTCTCCACCAGGACACAGGGCTTGGGTACAAGGATTTGGACCTGATATTTGGGGTTTCACTGTCAGACGACCAAGCCTTCCGTGTGGTTAAAGACGTGGTTCTCGACAGCCTGCTGGACTTCCTGCCTGAGGGTGTCAGCAAGGAGAGGATCTCAGCACTTACTCTGAAGGAGGCCTACGTGCAGAAGTTGGTGAAGGTCTGCAACGACACGGACCGCTGGAGCCTCATCTCGCTCTCCAACAACACCGGTAAGAACGTGGAGCTCAAGTTTGTGGACTCTCTGAGGCGGCAGTTTGAGTTCAGCGTAGATTCTTTCCAGATCGCTTTGGACTCTCTGCTTCTGTTTGACCGCTGTTCAGAGACGCCCATGTCCGAGTGCTTCCACCCGACAGTGTTGGGCGAAAGCGTGTACGGGGACTTCGAAGAAGCTCTCGGCCATTTGTGCAACAAGATCATCGCCACACGGAACCCAGAGGAGATCCGTGGAGGTGGACTCTTAAAATATTGCCACCTGTTGGTGCGAGGGTTTCGTCCCGCCTCCGAAGCGGAGATGAAATCTCTTCAGCGCTACATGTGTTCGCGCTTCTTCATTGACTTTCCGGACATAGTTGAGCAGCAGCGGAAGCTGGAAGCTTACCTGCAGAATCACTTTGCTGGAATGGAACACAAACGTTATGACTGTCTGGTCACGTTGTACCACGTGGTCAACGAAAGTACGGTGTGCTTGATGGGACACGAAAGACGACAGACTCTGAACCTTATCTCCATGCTTGCGCTGAGGGTGCTGGCGGAGCAAAACGCCATCCCTACGGTCACCAACGTCACGTGCTATTACCAGCCAGCGCCGTATGTACGAGACATCAACTTCAGTAACTACTACATAGCTCGTGTGCAGCCACTGGTGCACACCTGCAGTAATTCCTACCCGACGTGGCTGCCCTGTAACTGACCCAGAGATCCTCTGCTAGGGAGAGAAACAAAGCAACTTCCTGTGTGGTGAAGTCGATATGCAAGCGAGTGAATCCCATAGTCACTGTTTAAAATACAAACACAGATGGACTTTGTGGAGAGGGATCTTTATAAACAATGGCAAAATTGATTGTTTTGCTAAATGTGACATATTTAGAATGATCGTTCACTGCTGTATGTCTGATTTGAGCCAAACCTTTCAATCATTAATTGCGTTGCAGAGCGGATGAGGGTTTTTCAATCTCTTTTCACATGTAGCAGAAATATTGTTTTGAGATTGAACATGTTCTTTTCTCCAATGCATCATAGATTCAGTTAAACACTCAGAGGTCATTTAAGTGGAAAAAGAAAGCTGCATTCTGGAGGAAAGACATTGTGAAGCTAAATATGTATTTGCTTTTTTGCCAGACTGTGGTTTCAATCAACCTCTGTTTTGCTTCTTGGTTGTTTAAAGGACCAAAGATATTTTATTTTCATCGTTAAGAAAGGAATGTTTGCTGTTGTAATTCCAAGTGCCTAAAAACATTGTACAAAAAAAAAACATTTGAGACCTGTGTTCTCTACAAAAGCTTTTATTCTGTCTCCTATAGTAAATTGTAAATCTCTATTTTCAGGGATGGAGGCATGTATTTCCATGTGATTAAAAAAAGCACAAAACCCCATCTTTATGTGTGCTAGACCTTTTTTACCTTTTGAAGCAGTTGTGATCCATTTTGAGGAGTTACTGTATAGGCATGTTTATAAAAGAATGACTTTGATTTTATTCAAACATACAGTTATATATTTATAGGCATTCTTGTGTGCTTCTAGTGGAAATATATTTCAAATTGTAAAGATTTCAGATCAGCAGAGCACTTATTATGCAACAGAGAAAAAGTGGTAAACTGGCAAGTGTAGAATTGATGTGGCCTGCATCTGCACTGAGTCGTAATCTAAGGAAATGGATCTATTACAGTTCCAGGACATGAACCATAAGGATCCTTTCTAAAGCACAATGGCCCCTCTTTTTAGTGTGACACTAAAGGTAACAGACAAAAGCTTTTTTGTTAACCCACCCATGCCGCCCCTGGAGATAGAATCCTATTTCTTTTAATAATACCGTATCCATGACATTGATTTCGTAAACATCAGGAATCTTGTTTTGAAGCAGGAGGTGGTCAAGCTAGATACCTTAAATAAAAAATATTACTTCTAATTATTCAGGTAATACATACCCAGCCAACAGGGAACGTTCTTAGAACATTGGTTAACATTTTCTTAGTTCTCTCAACGTTATCAAAACATTCTTGCAGTACCTTTAGTAGAACGTTTTTCTAACGTTTTACATTTTTAACAGCAACCAGTTCACATGTATTTGCCAATTTAACAAGCCGTTCAGACCTTCAGCCCTCAGTAAATTCTTCTCAAACCATCATTTTCCACAGCCTTTCTGTGCCGTTGCCTATTCTTCAATAAAGTATCTAGAGTTTCAGAGAAAATCATTCACATATGCAAAAGATTCTCTATTAAATTTAAGGTGATTATTATTAATAACACTGCAGTAATCTCGTGTACTCATAAACACACATATTATTAAATGGGACTGTATTTAGACTAGTGATGAACAGGAAAAGTAGAACAGATGGTCCAGTTATAAACAGCACGTCCCAGTTTGTGTTTCTTTCAAATTATCCTGTAAACCTATATTGTAGTTCAACGTGTTGTGATTTAGTAATTGTTTTTGTCACTTACATTGAGATTAGATGGTTATCTATTTAACTCAGAGAGACAGAATTATTTTATCCAGTGTCTTATTTGGTAATAACATCTGGCTCTGTGTCAGTAGGAAGCCTAAAAATTGTATTTGCAACAACAAATTGATTTTTGCCCATAACTTCACAGGGCTGTACAGTCACATTTAAATGTGAATAGTTCCTTAAACTGACTGGTCCATGTGCTTGCAATTTAAGGAAAAAAACACTTGCAGGGCAATTAAAATGCTACTTATATTTCACAAAAACAAGTTTGACAGTTTCCATCTTGACATCTTACAAAAAATTAAAGTGTCTCAGGTTTCATGTCTGGATGATGAGTAGATACTTATTAGTTTCGAAAAGGTGCAATTTTTTAATTAGCCAGTGAGATCCGGGCACATAAGAAACTACAGAAAAATGGCCAAGTGGGTTAAGCACAGAAAATCTTTCTGACTCAATACTTAAGCACGAACTGTCCTGACAACATAGATCAATTGTAATTCTACAGTAGCAGCATAAGACGGTTTATTTATTGAGGACATTGTGTTGGTCTTTGTGAAGCTCTGGATAAGTTTCAGAAGATCAAGCTTTGCATTCTCTCCAGTAAGTTCTTAAACACATGTTAGTGAAGGTTTCATTTCATGGCATTATGTCAATAAAGACAAACTTAAAGTCCAGCTTTCTCTTTCATTTTTCATAAGGCTCGCTGTATTCATAAGGTATCTGAGGAGCAACTACTGCCATAATGCTTAAACAAAATAACTGGGGAATAAAAATACACTTATTTCTCCTCACATTATTAAAGAGGACAAAAATATACTCGCTTAGACTCAGGAACTTTAAAAACCCAGCTGAGGCAAACACAGCTATTGGTAAACCATTGCAATGCCCAATGCAAACAGTGACATTAGTAGCCTGTCAGACGGTGGTTTGAAAAACGAGGATGAGGTAGTTCAGTTTCATTCAGTGGGAGACAGAAATGAGGACATGCGAGGATATATATGGACATGCTGGTACATGTTTAGACATGTTTGTCCTGTTTCAAACAAGAAGCGACAAGCTATGACGTTTATTTAGCCTGTGATGTAATTGAAACCCTGCTGTTATCTACACCTTTATCTGTAAAGCAGTTTTTATTATGATGCTCTATTTCCCACATATAAATGCGTCCAACAATGTTTGCTTTTTCTAAACGTTCTTTAACTCAAAAAGGAGTAAAAAAAGTAATTCATAATAAAATTGTCTTGACAACAGAACATTAAATGTGAAACATAAAACCAGTAAAATAATACAGTAGCCTGCAAAATGAGGAAAACACCTTGTCTAATGTGTCCTTTCATGACAATATGTTTCAGTGGCTCAAAATGGCGATATAATATGTCTATCCTTCACCAAAGCTTTGGCTAAGGAAAAATATATTCCACTCAGTGAAATTTATTTGCTCAAATGTGTGTGCCATGTGTATAAAAGGAGAAAGGTTAATGGAAATATAAATATGATGTTTAATATTTTGGTAGGGCTGGGAAATATTTCTCTTTTCTCCATGCCAATAGCATCCATGAATCATACTGGTCTGTCTTGTTTCCTCTAGAACAATGGTGGTCTTGTCTTCATTCATGAATCACTTAGTGGGAGAATACAGGACAGACACCACAGCACTAGGGAAGTGCAACATTCAGTGTTTAGACAATCATGTTAATGGCGATCGTAAATATGACAGGCTGTAACGTTTGAAACAGACGCAAATTAAGTTCAAATTTAATTCTAGAATCTGACTTATTCATCATAGATAATATCTGTGATCTTTTAATTTGACACTGCAACTTGTTACTGGGTTAAACATTTGCTAAGTTTGTAAGACCCATGTAGAGCTGACGGAATAAATTGTTGATTTTCAAGGTGTGTGACATGCACACAAAAAATGACTTAATATCATTTAATGAGGTGTTTAAATTATAACTTGTCTGGGACATTTAAAACTGTCTGACATAGATGATTCTGATGATGTGTGACACAAAAAAAGCTTAACCTCCATTAATGAGAAACTTAAATTATAACTTGTCAAACATTTAGAACACTGTCCGCCTCAGGCAATGTGGTTCCCAATTTATTTGAATGGATCTTTTACAGGAAACAATCAGAGCAAGTATTTTGCTTCCCAGTTAACAGGGAATGTTCTCAGAATGTTGGCTAACGTTTTCTAAACGTTTTCTTAAAGTGATCAGAAACGTTCTTGCCTGTTAGTAGAACGTATTATGTATATATCATATATATCAAATGTTATTCTTAAGTTGCTTGCAGGATGTTTTTTAAAAACATTACAGAATTAATAAAGTTACTGCAGCGTTTGAAGAACTGGACATTTTAGAAACATTAGGAAAACATTACTATAACCTAAAATAGTTAGCTTGGTTAAAGCTAGGTTATGTCTGACATCACTGCAATAACCAAGAAAGGATTCAGAGAAACAGCACAGTGGACCCATATAGGAAGTGTACTCAGAAATTCGTGACTGAAATTTGTAACCAAAGCCTCAGGGAAGAAAGAGAAAGTTATCACATGATTCCTTATTTTAATCAGGGCAGAAAGAAGAATGAAGAAATGAACTGGGCGAGTCTCTTTTCAATAGGTAGAAACCAAATATTGGTGTCTTTTTTCTTCAAAGGAATGCAGCAGTTGAAACTTGAAGATGTGCAGGTAGGTCACTTATTATAATGTGTTCTGAGACTTCAGTTTAAAAAAACATTTCTTGTTCCAAAACATACAAAATATATCTCATATTTTTTATTTTTTGAGTTGCAATCCGTAACTTTTTGTAGTTAAAAATAAACAAAAATTGAGTTATTGAGCAAGTACATGACATCACTTTTCAAGACTCTCTCTTTACTCTGATTCATAATCTTACGTTATAATAATGATTTATAATTTGAGCTGTCAGATCAAGTTTTCTGGGAAATGTCAGTTTGGCTTCATTTGACTTCAATATTAGTAATAAAACGTTTTTAAAATAACCTGCAATTTTATGTTTTAAACAGAGATGGCGGTAGAGAGGCCAAAATTACAGATTGCAGCTTTAATTCTAAATTTTACTACTATTTTTTCAAGTGCCTTAGAGTTTGAAGTTTTTTTCCATTTTTGAGTCTTTAAACTGACCATTTTTCTAGGCAACATTTCTAGGCAACCATACGACTTTGTGGGAACATTAAATTCCATTTGATGTGTGATATGGCTTGGCCCAAATTCTGCATATTAATTAGATGTGGTAAGATCTAACGGTCGCAGGAGGTCTGGAGACGTGCGTGTGTGTTTGTGCATGTGTGGTCCGTGTAATGGGAGTGTGAGAGCAATCTGATGAGGGAGGAAAGCTCCTGATTGGCTGTTTACTCGCTCGAACGCATTTGGTCCAGCAGGGGCCTACGCGGGTCATAAAGCACAGGCGATGAAGCCTCTGGCAGCACAGCTTTCAAAACTCCCACAGTCAGCACAGCAAGACTATCTGCTGAGGCACTGCTATTAGATCAAAACAAGCTTACTGAACAAACCACTGGGGGAATATATATAGAATATACGTCAACAGTTAGAACACATGCTGACACGAGAGTTTCTATTGGTCAGTTTATATCTTAAAGAAACAGACTAAATAAGTTTGAATGTTTTTGAATGTTACATATCAGTGTGGAATTATACATTTGAAATTATTTAAAATGTATTTGTTTTTAGATTCATCAGCAATAGAATATTTTTGTGATTTTGCTTTCCATTACGTATATTGAAGTCAAATTAAGCCAAACTGACATTTCAAGAAATTGGACCCAACATCTCAAATTATAAACCATTTTTATTAACTTACTTTGTGAATCAGGGTAAGAAAAGTAGACCCTTTTAAAAACAGATCTGTCATGTATTCATAAATAATGCAACATACAGATAAAGTTATATATAGTGATAGACAGAGTTAGCATTTTGCTAAGCATTTTCCTTAAAACCTTAAAATGTAGAAAACTGAGCAGAGGGGCAGAGTGTAGCAACATCTCCAGCTTTTTTTCCAATACAGTGAAAGGGCCGTGACCAATAACAAACACCTGGTGTAATGTGTCCCGCAGCCTTGAAGTCTTGGCGGATGGAACGTGCCAGTGGTGGTTCTCTAAAGCCATGTGAGCACACAGCTGTCCAGAAGAGCAGATGTAGTCAGCCTACAGTAGGTGTTTTTAATTAAACTGTTTTGGTAGTCACATGATTGTCATAAAGTGACCTCATTCTGTGGAAGTTAAAGGCTAACACATGCTACTGCTGCTTCTAATCACTGGTCTGACCCGGTGGGCCAGCAAAAGCTAACAGGCACCATCTCTCTTTCTACGGCCGTTAAACAAGTTAGAGAGAAAGTTCTCCCCATATTAGCCTCTTATTTCAGATCTGCAGGCTCATTTGTGGAGGAAAGACTTCAAAGGAGGCTTTAAAATCTCAGCAGAGGCCTTTCACTGAGTTTGTTTAGTTCAGGAACTTATTCATTAAGGGCTACAGCTCTTGTCTGGGGTTTCACATGTCACACGGAGGGCTGGTGGCATAGATTGGGAGAATTATAAGGTTTATACAGAGAGGAAATTGTGTGAGTGTGTGTGACAGGAGTGTGATGTCACAGGGAATGATGGAGTGTGTGAGGAAATGCCAGTGGGGTGGACTGTGGATATGGAATCCTCATGTAAAAGGGGATTGTGGGGCCTCTAAGCTCAGTGTTGCTAGGACTCAGAATAGCTCACTAGGGAGAGATCCGATCTGTTATTCCACTTCAGTCACAACCGCTACGATTGAGGCTACTGCTGGACTGGTAAACGGATCGTTCCTGAGGAAAAATGGTGACTGAGTGAGATTTAGAAGGAGAGAGAGAGAGAGAGAGAAAAGGACAGAATGTCCACCCATCTATGTTCCCTTCCCAGAGGGGAACTGAAGCTCTACATTCCTCGCATTGCAACCCGCTGACAAACAATCCCAACTTTATCCCCAGCACGCGGGGCAGCTGAATGGCAGTAGTGTCTGGGCCACAGGCCTCTGGAGTTTTTGCAGGGGGGGAGGGGGGAAGGGCAGTGCCGCCCAGACCAAACTCTGCTGCCCCACCGCACTTCCTCAATTCCAAACCAAACACAGGCCTGGCTTAGGTGCTACTGCAGGCCTGATCGAACACCGTGCAGTCAGAAATGTGCTGGCAGAAAATGGGCCGTTAGGAGCCAAGGGCCAGTGCTCATTCAGTCCACTGGCCTGGCTGGTCTGCACGCATTAAAACAACAAAAACGCATGGTTTTACACTCTTATATTTAGCAGAATAAATAAGGCCGTTTATAATTCATTTAACAGGAAGCGTCTAGCATTTTTTTTTGTGTTTACTGATTTGCATGAATACACATTTTGTGTGAAAGAGACACTGTTGTAGCTATAATGGTTAATGGCGTTCCTGATGGCTTCAGGAATCTTAAAACTTGGCGACTACGAGCACCTTTTCTTAAAGGTTAAAAACAACCAGGTTATTGGCTCGCCAACCTGACGTCCTGAGAAACAGAGCTGAATGTAAACAGAACACATCCGTCATGACTGAATGAGCTCACTGTCATAACAGGTGCTGGCAAATATGAAAGAGCACGAATATGATCTAAGAACACTTTTTGTGTTTCTCTCCCCATGGAAAACACCATAGAAAGAAGGATAATACAAACTGAATGGACCAGCCTAACAGACAGCAGTCAAAGTTCCTTTAGCTCTGGTAAACATAGCTTGACTCCAAACAGCTGACCCAGCTAACAGAAAACGTTCTCAGAACGTTGGTTAATGTTCTCTAAAGATTATCAAAAGCTATTGCAGTAATGTTAGTAGAACTTTATTTGTCATATATTAAAAATGTTTTTTTTATGTTTTTAGTAGAACATTATAAAAACGCTTCAGAATTTAAAAAATGTTTAAATAGCTAACCAAGCAGTAACGTTAATACAACGTCTAAACAACTGGATGTTTTGAACGTTCACAGAACATTCAAAATAACATTTTTACCATTTTTGTTACTTCATGGAAACGTTAGGGAAACATTCTTACAACCTAAAACGTTAGCTGGGGACACTGTATACACCAATTCTGATGATGCTTTGAGCAAACAGTGAGCTCTCTCAGACCGTTCGTATTTACAGTATGAGAATACTCACTCTTTCCACCCCCCAGCTTTTCAAGGCCAGATGAAAGCTGTGGGTTGTTCTGCCCAGGTCCAGATGTTCCCAGGTGGGGCGATCAGTTTGAGAGATGCTCCGCTGGTAGTCGTCTCACCCCACACGTGGTTCTCATGTGAAGTCCGCAGGAGGAATTAGCCTCGGATGTTATCGCAAGCTGCGGACTGAGCCAAGTGTGGAGGCCTGTGGTGTTGAGGGAGATGCAAGGCTGTCTGCAGGGCTATGATCTCAGACATTCTCTGTTCCCAGCACTGGGAGCGGAGATCACGGCCAAGGTCACAGAGCATCCCACTGTCTGTGCAACAGTGTCCCATTGTCCGAGGTTTCTCTCTGCTGTTTTTAAGCTAAAGACTTTATAAAACTTCTGGAGGGGACTGTTTTTACCCTCCCTGTGAAACAAAATAAACACAACCTCGGGAACACGCTCAAAAGCTCGCCTTCTATAAATAACAACGCTGTAAGCCCACATTAAATTGTTTCAAAGCACACATAATTCAACAACATCCGCCCTTTTCACAGTAAAACCATTTTATGAGAGTGCTGGAACTCTGAGGCTTACGCGCAAAGCTTTGAATCAAAATAAATGTCATTTAAAATAAATCAGAAATAGAAAAGTGTTCATCGTTGTGCATGTGGGCATATTTCCTTTTTGTTTTTTGTTAGTTTTCTTTCATTTGTTTTTGTTTTTATTCCAGCTATATGATGGTTTTAGTTTTTATTGTGTCTTTTATTCACTCCGTATTGTTTTCCATTACTGACTGTTTGTTCACTTCCTATTTAATGTTTTTGTTCTCTCAGTTTATTTTGTTTTTTTCGCTAGGTTACTCAGTAAACTTAACTTTCAGTAAACTGTCTATAGTAAATTATTTCAGTTTGCTCATTTATTCTAAATTATGTCCCTGTAGATTTAAAACATTTCTGTTGATGCTTAAATTACTGCACTGCAAAAAGCATATTTTAACTTACATTTTTTATTATGAAATATGCATTTGCTCTTAATAAAACAGAACTCTATTTTTTAATACATATACACATTATTTTCACCAAAATATCAATCAATTAATTTGTTTATGTAAATAGTCTTCAGATCTATAACACATCCACAGTGTTAACAGCAGATTCTGGGTGGTTTTTGCATCATTTGTGTGGCTGGATGATCTTAGGGACACACACAGAAAAGTGATAACTAAGAGACATCACTCATTAGGGACAAAGCCCCAGTAAGTGGGGTGTGATTTGGACTTGGCTTCAGAGGAGCTCTGTGGAGATCCCATTTCCGTGATTCCAAGAAGCTGCCAAAGAGGGCTGCTGGGAAATAGTGTTATAGTCCTTGATCAGAGTTAAAAAAATATACAGGCATCCTAACGGCATCAGACTCTTTCCTGTAGCTCCACTCATTTCCACTCTCTCTAAACAAACATTTCAAGTATCCATAAAAAATGAATCTGAATTTGTCTTATTCTGATTAAAGCAGATTTCATTGAAAGCTGTAATCCATAACCTCTGCCTCTCTACTGCCATCTCTGTTTGAAACAGAAATTTTAGGTTACTTTTCTTTACGTATGCTGAAGTAAAATGAAGCCAAACATTAATTTTCCGGGAAATGGGATCTCACAGCTCAGATTAAAAATCATTATTATAAACTTATCGTTGAGGTGAAGTTTTTGAACGGTAATCTGTTTAGATAATGGTTTAGACGCCTAATAGTTTGGTTTCCATGAGAAAAACTCAATCTGGAATATGTTTTTGTGTGTTTCCACTAGCTGTTTTGAATAGTTTGCTTGCATTCCAGGAAATGTTGTACTTCTGTTTGTTTTAATGTAGAAATCACTTTTTCTTTGATTTATATTTTGTTTGGGTAAAAGATGAGCCAAATACTCAAGGTCACTTTCGAAGAATACTTCCATCCGGAGGAATGTGATAACAACTTACGAGAAAGTGTCTGTTAACATCACACATATTAACATACGAACTGTTTTCGAGAGTTTTCAAGATGAATAGTTAAAAACTCCTTGAAAAAAATCATTTTCAATGCTACAATACTTTCTCCTGTCCCGGTCTAGCAGGCAGAGACAACTATCAGTAAATAACATTGATAAAATTACAGATTTACTAGCATCACAGGTATTTGTGTTCATACAAAGCCATGCAAAGCTAACATAAAGAATTACTGTAAATTATAATAATTAAAGAGCATCGTTTGAATCATAATTAATTTTGGAAGTGTTGACACCTTATATTGTGGTTTTAAAACCACAGTATAACCAAGCTTGCTATTTTAGGTTTCAAGAACGTTTCCCTAACATTTCCATTAATTCACAAAAATGTTAAAAATGTTTGTTTGAATGTTCTAGGAACATTTAAACATCCATTTTTTTAGACATTGTATTAGCATTATTAGTTAATTCTGTGACTTTTTTTAAAAAAACGTTCCGCTAACAACTTAAGAATAATCTTCTTGATATAAATATAAAAGCATTGATATAATGTTAAAAAAGTTCCACTAACTTTTAGAGAACAGAGAACTTTTAGAGAACATTAGCCAAGGTTCTAAGAACTTGCCCTGTTAGCTGAGGTATACTTTCTCAGTTAGTAGGCTAGTGTAATGTCCATAGTGTATATTATATTTGGCCAAAATGAATTGTTATCTCTAAGTGATTGATGATATCATAATTCTTTTTGTGTACTCAGTCACTGCTCTGTCTGTCTGCATCATCCACACTAGCTCCACTGTGACATCATGTCCACCCACGATTCCCTGGTTGGCTTCAACTTCCTGTGTCAATACTCAGATCCTGTATGAGACACACAAAAGCATTATGTGTGAAGGAAACTAGAGAAAACCAAAGAGAATTGGTGACTGACATGTGTAGGTGGGTGGGGCAGATATTTTCGGATAACTCTGAGGTAAATAGTTCCTCCCTTTGAAACTGTATCTTTCGCTCTGATCCTCCCTGTCACATACAAGCTTAAAGCGTACACTTGAAATACGCGTTTGAAGTGTAAATGAAGCGTGAAGTAATCTTTGTTGTATACTTGGGCCAAAATAGGCTTAAAATGTCAATTGTTAACATGCATTACCAGAGCCAAAAGCGTATTTAACAAATTTGGTACTGATTGCAGTCCGCCCCTTTTAAAATAGTTTTCTGTATAACCAAAAGTGAAGTGGCCCCTTTTTCCGGGAAGGCCAATCACAATGGTTGGCCTAAGACCTTCCCTGCCAGTGATGAGAAAAACAGGTTTTCTTTATTAAAAAAAGGTCTCAGCTTACAATGAGGGGCTACTGATGGAACAATAGGCCTGTTGTTTATAGATGCTCTCTGGTGGTCTGCTCTCCCAAATCACAAACCAGTTATCAATATAATTAAATTAGTAAACGAAATGAGCAGTTGTGTAACAGCATCCCACCTACAGGGTTCCAATACCTGAAAAATTACAAAATTCCATTTAAATTCCAATATCTTTCAAGTTATGTTGACACTTGAGATTTTATTACCTTCATTTGGGGTCTAACTGTGGGCAATATCAAATCTGTCACAAACAGCATAGAATGTGGCCATATTACACTCTTTAAAAAGGTGCCTCGCGATGCCACAGAAGAACCATTTTTAGCTGTATGGTTTCCATGTAGTGAAAATAGGATCTTTAGACTATAAAATGGTAAGAAGGAAATTGTTCTCTTAAGAACTTTGACTGAATGGTTCTTTGGGGAACTTTATTTTTAAGAGTTAAGTTCAACTGAGACTAAATAGTCATTATTGATTTTCCTCAAAGTCCATCTGTGCTCCACATGATTATTTATTTCTTAGTTTATAATAATTTATGGCATAGCTGGAAGAAAGTGGTTGAATGTTATTTTCAAAGAATGGAAATATTTTGTTTGGTTTCAGGCAAGTTTCTGGTCCCCTTTGTTTCAGAAATAAGTTTCATATTTTCAGCATGTCTCATATTTGTTAGATTCAAGTCAAGAGGAAAAGGCTTTTGATTGTGTGCCATTGGCTGTTTTTATATCTATTAATTCTAGCTGTTCAGTATGATAATTTTCGTCCTGTTACAAAGTAATATTGGTTATGGGAGGTGCACTGAACTATTCACACCTGATTAAATGCTTCTTACATACCGGGGCATCCTTTAAATTATGTTTTTGACCCGGTCATATCTTAATTACAACATACTTTTTACAACTTCTCTGCCATTCCTCCTGGCCTGCTGACTTAAATTTATGCTTTGTCAAATAGTTGAGTTTGTCTGTTGGAATATTTTCTCTGGCTCATAATGGGATTTTCCAAGCCTCGGGCTGGATGTAGCAGAACCAACGAGAGGAGCAGAAAAGAACTACTGTCAGGGTGAGCCAAATCCAAAAGTGCTTAGACAGTTCCCCCGCTAACAACTTTAGGTTGTGAGAACGTTTCCCTAACGTTTCCATTAGGTAACAAAAATGTTAAAAATGTTATTTTAAAAGTTCTAGGAATGTTCCAAATACCCAATTTGTATTTACATTTTTGCTTGGTTATAGGAACTTCTTAAAAAGGTTTTTAAAACATTCCACTAACAACATAAGAATAACATTTTTGATAAATATGATATATAACGTAAAACGTAAAAAAATTGAATAATGTTACTGCAACAATGTTTTTAATCATTTGGAGATAACTTTTAGAGAACATTAGCCAGCGTTTTGAGAACGTTTCCTCTTAGCTGGCTTCTTCCCTTCTCCATCTAAAAAATGGCTTTGTTCCACATAAGTGACATATGCACACACAAAGTAGCTTTTTACTTCCAATATTAAGAGGCCCTGGGCCAGAAAAAACATCAGAGAAAAGTATTGAGAAGATACATTTCATCTGCAGGTGCAAAATGAATATGGTGCATTTTATGTGATCTGCTAGTCACATGCCAACTCACGTTTTGGATTTTGGCAATACAAACAGATGCCTGCATGGAGACCAGAAGTTTGGGTTCAAATGAGAAAGACTGGATTGCTCAGAAGCTTTAGGCTTATATCAGATAGCAGCAAAGAGAGGATGAAATTGTTCATGATATATTTATTATTTGGCTGCTGTTGCTCAACATCCATTGAGGCTCTGGTTAAAATCAGATATCCAATTAGGCAAACTATGTTTATGAATGGCATACTACTCATGCTACTTATACAGTATGTATACTAAGTGAAGTGTGCACTATTTCTGTATATATAAAATACGCAGATTTTTTTAAACACACACTGAATGTAACTTGACTTATTATATAAGTAAAATCCGTGAATGTTAACAGGCTTGTTTGTTTGTTGTGATTGTTGTTTAATTAAGCTACCAAAAGTTAATGAATTTTATACAACATTAAAAAAAAAATCATTTATAAAAGCAAAATACTGTAGTGTTTTTCATAATATAATGTCTAATATTTATAAAACAGGCAGCATGCAGTGTTTATTGTGAAATATGCAGTAAGTTAGTATTATGTAAACGCAGAGAGTTTCACTGTTTGCAGCTGCTCTGTGGAAGTTGTGTATGGTTGTTACGGAGAACGGATAAACGTTCAAATAATAAAGAGACAGCTTGACTAATAATCCAACAGACTCAAACTGATGATGCAACGCTGCATCCGAGATTCCTCAGCTCATATGCTTGCCAGGGGATTTTGATCGGATCAGATTCATCAGATAATTCCCTCTCGTATCCCTGCCACCCTAATCACCCTCTGGTAAATGTTTACTTCCTCCTGTTCCCAGCTAACAAATTTAGGTTTGTAAGAACAATTACCTAACGTTTCCATTAAGTAACAAAAATGCTTAAAATGTTATTTAAACATTTTTAAAATCTTGTTGTTTTTAAACGTTCCACCAACAATTTAAGAATAACCTTTTTGATATGTATGATATATAAAGTTGAAAAAGCATTCTTTTAACGTTACTGCAAGAACGATTTTGATAACTTTGAGAGAACTTTAGCTAACATTCTGAAAACGTTCCATATTAGCAGGGTTGTCTCGTTGAGCACATGCTCCACATACATATGTACAGTATATAAAGGTATATACATACAACTATATACACACACACACACACACACACACACACACACACACACATATATATAAATATATGTATATATAAATTCATTAAATAGGTATGAAGAGCAAGGCTTTGTAACTATGATACAGTTTATAAAAATATACACTTAATACATTAGAGTTCTGTTCTAACTTTAGACCTGCAGCATCCACTGACAGGATGTTTGTCTTTCTTCCCAGAACTAATTCACCAGATCCAGCCACTACAATGGCCAAACTCTGACTCATCAGGTGTGCTTCAAAAACATTCCTTTAAAAAGTCCTGCAAATCTGAGCGTTAAACCATAAGCCTCACACATAATCCCTCCTGTCTGTCAGGAAAAATAGATCAATTTAATGCAGCCAGTTGTTCGTGTGTTTTTAAACAAATTCACTTTTTGATTCTTCTTCGATGCTTGTAATTTTGAACGCAGTCTTAGTCTGTTTGTAACGTTTTCAGCGCAAATCATTGTTACTACGCTGTCAGAACGTCAAAATGAAAAATGAAGTAAGCTGTTAACTGGTATTATTTTCCCTCTCTTGCCTCACAGGGAACACTCATGCAACAAAAGAGTTTCTGCTTCTGTGATTAGCGGCCTCTTCCTCAGCCTGGTCTGATTTGGAAAACACCCTCTGCAAATTGACCATAGAGGTGAGTCACATGACCTTGTCTTTCACAAACCGTGACCCTCCTGGGCCACTAAAGGAGGAAGCACATTGAACAAAAGTTCTTTAAAGAGCCGAGGTCCCTGTGGACCACATCTCCCCTGGTGGGCTCTGAAAGTTACCCTGCCAACTGTGTCCGGCTCCTATGACATCACCCACCTTGGGCCTCTTCTCAGCATTCTCAGAACGCTGGCTAATGTTCTCTAAAAGTTCTCTCTAAAAGTTATTGACAACCGTTGTTGCAGTAACGTTTGTAAAACTTTTTTTAACACTGAATATCATATATATCAAAAACATGATTCTTAAGTAGCTAGTAGAATAAACAATGTTTGAATACTGCTCTTATAACCAACCAAAGATGTTAATACAACTGTCTAAAAAACTGAACATGTTGTATGTTTGAAGAACTTTCAAAATAATATTTTTAATGTTTGTGTTTCTTAATGGAAACCTAAAACTCACAGCTGACAACCTAAAATTGTTAGCTGGGTCTGTGGTGACATCACCCTGCACCCCCAGTTTAAATGGCTCTTTTCTTCTGACCTGGGATCGACCTTAAAACCATTATGAGGATTTTCCATTCGAGATTTTGGATAGGAGACCCCTGCTTCCGCAAGAATCATGTGGTATCCATAAATCTTGCATAAACTAAAAAGAACTGCTGAAAGCAGTTTGGATGTCATTCATGAGTCCTTGTCATCATTAATATTTTACAACAAGTTTCTTTTCTCATTTTCTAATATCAAATGTTTGACAAACTCACTTTATTTCAGTAAAGGGCTGAGAATAGTTAAGCATTACTGGCGATGAGCGGTGCCATGCTGTTTAAACATACTGCATTTCAATGGATCCAAGTTTATGCTTTGACAAGAGTTGTGCTGTCTGTTTTTGTACTGCCTAACTACCCCGTAAGCCTGTGAGAGCTGTTTACAGCAAGTGTTTGCCAATCACCATGGAATCCCCCCAAACTCACTTAACCAAGTGTCCAGGTATTAAGTGATGTCAGAAAAGAAGCTATTAAACAGAAAATTAGGTCTATGGGAGGATGTGTCTCATAGTAATAGATTAGTGTGTTTACAAGCTTAGAAACGGTGGAAAGGGACAGCTGAAGTGAGCTAATCTGATTGTGACACTGAGTTAAGTAAGTGTCTGTGGATGATCACTTTGTTTTCATAGGGAGATTAAAACACTTTCAATGTTTTAAAAAATAGCGCTTGGCTCTCACATGCACACTTAGACTCACGGTGTTGCTATGATACAGACACACTGTTTGAATGGCTTTCTACACTGGTCAAAACAAACACATATATCAAAGATTAAGCAAGCGCATCTTAGTCATTGGATCTTTTTGGTAAGTGGAATACTAGTATATGTGGATATAATACTAGTATAGCTTTAACACATGCATTAGGAGTCTGTGTTTATCTTCCATTCCCAAATATCTTCCAAATATGCTGATGTCGGTGCAAAAAGAGGCAGACAGATTTTATTTTCTCTCTTGCATCAACACAGAGCAAGTATTAAAAAGCGGAACTAACAGATTTTATACAACAGTTTATTTTCAGAGTTTGATAAACTCTTTGGTAAGCTGATCTCACTGATCTAAACCTGATTAAGAGATTTAAAACCGGATTTGATTCCCAAAAACAAACTGGAAACTATTACTTCAAGAATTAAATATGCCAGTGATGATTATTTTTAGTTTTTTAGTATTAATTTTATTTTAATTGCAATATTTTAATGCTGCCAGAGCTGGTGCCTTAAATGTAATGCTGTTGAATTTATCAGGACTGTCTAGTTTTATTACTATGTAGTGTAATTTTAATATTTAGTAGGAGATTGTAAAGATTTGAAATTCTATATAAACAAAAAACAGTTGTAATGATTTTTATTTATTTGTATTTAGTTTTGGAGCCCTAAAAGAAAATTAGAAGTTTTTTATCCCAGTTAAAGAAACTATTTCATTTTAGTCATTTTTAAAAATACTGTCACCCCAGGCAATATTCTAAACGTACGAATATATGCGTAAAATTCAGTGTCAGTCTAAATGCATTGCAACTCCTACAGATCTTTAAGCTCATTAAAAAATAAATAAAACCGGTTTGTAGGTGGTAAAATTTGATTTGAATTTGGCAACATGTGTAGCCTGTGTAAAGGGGATTTGGATGTTCTCACAAAAGGATTAATTCCAGATAGATAAGGAAATGAGAGTAAGAGGGGATTTACACACTAACACACTTCTGCCTTTAACTATCCGGTTAGGGAGTTAAGTGTCTGCGGTATCACACAGGCAAGTCTAGTCAATTGCAAGTGTCAGATCATAATAGTAGGTTCCTTTTCTCCTAGATTAATGTTCGCACGACACCGTGATACGACTGAATTCAGCTTTAACTAATGTAAAGTTAAAGGTTTACAGAAGTTTTACAGCGCTGTTGAAGAATATCTGCTTTTGGTTTTACTGCACTGGTGCTAAATCATACTAAGCTGAAAGAAGCATTCTTTATACCTGTCAGCTGTCAAAGTTATAATGACAAAAAACCAATGTGGTTTTGACAGGACACAAAGAACTTGTTCTGCTCATGCCGTGGGTGCCCAATATCCTCAGCAAATATTGGTTCCTTTCGAAAATGTTGCCACACAGACCTTCTCAAAACTCACCAAAAAAAAACTTTTGCTGAGATTTTATAAATACACCCTTAACCAGAGGCTCATGTGCATGCCGTGGCAGTACAGTCTAGCATCTTTGCGTGTTATTACAGAGACTCTCTGCGCCTAAAAAAACGAAGGCACGGTGAAATCATTCATTTTCTGGTCTGATGTCATCTCAGACTCTCCATAATTGCTGTAGTCCGGCGTCTTGTGTCTATAATTGGGAAAGACACCACAAACTGCCTGAGAAGACACTGTAGGTGGGTACTTTGGTAACTGGTGGATTCATTATTTTGACATAAAATTGAAGCGGGAGGTCATCAAAAGGAAAACCATTTTTCAAGACTCTTCTTTTTTTTCTTCCCTTTTTTTCCTTTGTGGTTTGAAAACCAGACCTTCTAGGCAAGTTTGACTTGTTGTGTGTCTGCTGCTGTTGAGAACTGGCTTCAGTCTCTCACTGATGTGGGGTGCTAGCGGAGGGTAATGATAGATCCTTTTCCCAGAAACCTGCTGTAATCCAGCACATTTTAAACGTATGTTGATAATTTTATATAATTTATGTAACCATGGAAACTTTGAACTGAGGGTATTTAGGGTAAAGCCGTCAGAAGAAGACAGAAAGGTTGTTCTTACAATGAAAGGAAGTGATGTAGAGGGCTATTACAAATATTTGAGTACAAAATCAGAGGCCATGAAATGTCGCTGGCATGGTGAGGGTGCAATTTGTTCAGTTTTATGGTGGGAAAATAGACACAGTGTATTTACTGATTTATTTTTGCACCGATGTCATCTAGCCTCATCCAGTATGAACCTGCAGTAAGTTTAATTTGTAGCTTCTTAAAGATTTGACCAAATAACAATAAGACAGCAAACTGTACCAAATACACAGCCAAAGAGTGTCTTCATCCTAAAGGAGGAATTTTAAAGGAAAACTTAATATCTATGGAAAGTATTTGTGGCTTTCTTTTTTGCCACCAAAACGATTTTGACTCAGTTTTTAAGGAGGAACTGAAAATTGCCCGGCTTCCATACTGTGTTACTGTAAACGTGTTTTCAGTTCAATTTCACAGTCTTAACATTAACTGTTAAATGACCCAGATTTTCTTTTCAAACATTTTCTACTTTGGTATAAAGTCTTTCCACCTGCAGTAGCACAAGATTTCCTCTGTACCCGTCTGCCTGCTCCACCCTGGGTCACACCTTCTCACTGGTCCCAGGTCAGCTCAATTTACATCTCTGGAAAGATGGCCTTACGCCTGCATTTGGGAGAATCAACATTTTTTGCAGGCTAAGACGTGAAAGATCTTCCAGTTTCTAGTGACACCACCCAAAAACCTTTACAGAAATGAACAATAACATTTATTATAAGATCAGGTTTGTCAAAAATGATCTTTTAACTAAATTCGGAGTCCATTTTACTGTCCCATAACAGATGCAATGGTCAGAGACATTGATGGTCTATATTTTACACACTGCTGACATCTGCTGTTCAACGTTTGTAACACCTGTTGAGTTTTTAATGTCTTGTTCAAATATCCGAAACTTACTTCCTCCACACGGTCTGCTTTGACTTTTTGAGTAACTTGCAAAATTGCTTTGCAATCTATTTGTTACAGTCAATGATAAACTGGAATATCTTCATTTGCTTATACGAACTGAATTGTTCGCTCACACTGTAATGTCGCTAATGCACAAGGCACAAATACAACAGTAAATGCATTGCAAGTTTAAAGTTAAACCTGTTAAAAAGAGACTTATTCAACACTCCTGAAATTCACCCTGAACCTTCGTCGCCCCTGTTAACGTCTATATTTAGGAGTTGTTATAAATCCACATGGATTGATTGACGACTCCGACTGTTTTGAAGGTCCCGCCCCCTCGACCGAAGCGACCGTGCAGGAGCAAGTTACGCGTGGGAACAAAACTTCGTACATTTCGCTTATTGTTTTTAGATTTATATGCTATAACGTATTACAAACACATCTTATTTTTACTTTAAGAGTTATTAATGCTTTCACAATGACGCGAGAGCAGGACCTGTTGCGGATTGCTAAAAAGCTAGACAAGATGGTGTCTAGAAATAACATGGTGAGATCCTTATTTTGACGCAACGCTTCACGCTGTTTGTTTGTTTGTGCAAACGTTTTGCATGCTGCGTACTAATAACTTATTTGGGTTTTTCCCCATCACTTCCGTGCTTTCCATTCAGATTTTTGCATGCAAAGGCATGCACAAGTGTTGTTTAATGTAGTTGCAGAGAAGTGAGCGAGTAATGTGTGTAATAGGACTACGGGGACGCATATGTGACAGGACAGGTGTTGGGCAGAGGACTGCGCAGATTTACTAATCCGTTTATTTTCGGGACATCTGAAGACTGACTTGCGTCATTATAGATCGATGGTTTGATGACATGTTGTGTGCACATGTGCTTTTTAATGCTTGTTTAAAACACGTATGTGCTTCCTCGTTGTAAATGGCACAAGGTCGTGGAGGCGTGTCCTAATTTAGGACAATAGTAAATATATGCCCTTCTGTTCTTATATGAGTTAGTCTAATCCATAAAGGAAATTAAAACATTTTTTAAATATGGATTTATTAAATATTTTAATGGTGGTAATATTTTAAAATAAACTTGCAGTGTTGACATTAGTTAACTACCTTAGTTAACATAAATTAACAAAACTTACACAGCATTTATTATTCCTTATTAATGTAAGTTTTCATAAATAGTAAGTTTTCGTAAATTTCATATACTGATATTTTTAAAACGACAAAAAATGAAAAGCTCATTTAAAGTCAAGTATTTGTTAAAAATGAATAACTGCATTTGTATCAAGTGACATACAAAGATTAATAAATGCTGTAAAAATATTGTTCATTGTTAGCAAATAACAATAAGCAATGAGAATTAGATAATGTTAATGAATGGAACCTTATTGTAAAGTGTTGAATTTTATTCAAATCATTATATTTTCTTCTGTCTGTGTAGGATGGGGCTCTTGATCTTTTAAAAGAGCTGAAAAATTTCAACATGACGTTGAAGCTACTTCAGGTATGTCTGCCGGATCAATTTTATTGACTAACTTTATTGATTTCCTGAGGAAATGTAGTTGCAAAACAGCCACACATCAAGTTGTATAATGAACTTTATACACACACAGCGCAGTCAAATGCAGGAGAAAATGGCCTGGAGCATGTGGAAAATTTATTAAAAACAGGTCTATTGGCTATTTTGTCTAATCTGTTTATGTACATGGTGTAAATACATCAGTTTAAGTATGTCAGTAAGTACAACAGTAAGTACATTTATGTGATATAATCTGCTTCGGGCAACTTACTTTTGCCCCAGGTTTGTCTGATGTTTATCTAACGTTTAAGATTGTATTTCAGGATACAAGAATTGGGATGTCAGTAAACGGAATAAGAAAACACTGCACTGATGAGGATGTTGTCAACTTGGCAAAGACTCTTATTAAAAACTGGAAGAAGCTTTTAGGTAATTCGGTTTTATGTTTTTTGACTGATCAAATGCAAACCAAATTTGCATTTAAAAGGTTCATAATGCATTATATCATTTACAGCATTTATAACTGTCTAGTGCAACATACTCTACCTTTGAATTTGAAGTTTAGCTTTTGTAAGCTTTTTCCCACCTGCGACTTCTTCTAATTAAATTAAACCTGCCAAAAGATAAGAGAAAATCTGCTACAAACAGAAGTGACCTACATCGCCTCTCTTCCAGGAAAGACAAACAGCTGTTTTATTTGTCTTAACACAGGATCGGTTGTGTTTGTTATGACAGTGTTAGGTTTATTGAGAGCAAAGAGATATATGACATGAAGCAAAACGAACAGATTGACAACCTGAAATTCTATTTTCTTTATCCAAATCAGAATCCACTCAAAACCAAAAATCAGAAAAGTCGAATGAGATGAAGAACGGCAATCATCCAGCCAAGCCATCAGGGTCACCAACCAGCGTTTCTCCTGAGAGAGAGTTTAGGTATGTTTATTGATGACATGGTCAAATGTGGAGGTCTCCCAGATGGGGCTTTGTAAAATGCAGCTGAAAGCTTTGGGAAACAGATAAGATGAAGGCCAATTTTTATACAAACATTATTATTTGCAGAAGGCAAAGCAAAAACTTGTGGCTTCCATTATGAGGTATAACCTGTTTATCTTGTCGGTCCACGAAGGTCGCAAACGGAAATTAAACCAGTCTTAGACTCAAACAAGAAACTCGAAGACAAACAGAGAGGAGAGAAAAGAGATTCAGAACTCAGGAGAGAAAGACAGGAAAATGACCTCAAGAAAGAGAAACAGTCTTTTAACAATAAAAAGGAACGTGAGAGGTGAGAGGCCTCTCTACCTCATAAGTTCTTCTGAAACCCTCTGAAACTGTGGCAGTAGATTGAAGAGCTTTTTGCATTTTGTTTAGGAAAGATGCATTAAACAGTGACCTCCCCTCCGCATTGCCACATTCGTCTCCGCCCCCTAAGTGTCCTCCAGCTGGGGAAGTGAGGAGAGAGAGGTTAGGGCTTGTGCATGTGCTTGAATCATGTGCTGTTTTGAAACCAGTGTGGTCTGGAATAGGCGTTGACATCACACAAAAAATCATGCAACTGAGTGAATGTTGTGTTTCTAACATTTGTGATTATGTAAAAAGCATCATTGTTTTATTTTGCCAGGGTCTTAGTAGTTGCATGGATGTTTTTAAAATCAGTTTGCTTGCTTTTTAAAGGTGTGATCAGTCGTGTTTTTTTTTTTTATGGAATGTTTCACACTTAAGATGAATAGTGTAGCATGCAGGTTTGAAATTACGATATGCCTGAGAACAATCTAGTCATATAAGTGAGCTAATAAAGTCTGGTTTACCTCATGGTAACTGCCATGTTGAGATCAAATGATCAGATCAAGGGGTCAAGGTTTGGCTGGAAGGCGTAGCAAGACCCTTTTAACCCTTGCTGGTGGATGCCAAAGCTATACCCTCTCAGGACTAGCATAACACAATCAAAAAACTACTGTATGCACATTTAATTAACCTGTAATGTCTGTGTTGTGTTTCTGTATGGTGCCATACAATAATTCAACCACTTTTCTTTCACTTTTACTTGTACATAAGCAGAGCAACAACTTGTTGAACTTTCACTTTTGTTTAGGAAAGACGCCCCTGTTGATTTTTTCCCTCCTGCTTCTCTCAATTTTCACCCTCTAAGACGCTCATCTGCAGATGTAAAGAGAGAGAGGTTAGAGCATGTTTATGATTTTATGTTCTTGAATGTTTTTCTTGTGGTAGTCAACATGAAATCACATTTCAGCTGTTATTTTGTATGTATTCTAAAATAAAACACAACTGTTTTCATAATCAAAAATCATCAGAATGGCATAACTTGCTCCACCTCTGGTTTTCCTTTTCCATTGATGTCACCAAGGCCGTTTAAGTTTCAACCAATCAGTGGGTTGCTAGCATTTTAGCAGAGGATTAGCTCTGCCCACTCATAATCAGGTCTGGCTCCGTTCTGCTCTGAAAGGCCTACTTTTCACGGTCCAGCAGATATGTCCCGCCCACAAACATGAATGTGTGTCTAGAACGAGGAATTTATTGCATTGTAGTTTAATGTATCAAGTATTTGTTATTTATATTGGCTGTGATCTACAGCAATACGTTGTGGAGTTATAGCTGCTTGTCAATGTTTGCGTTTCTACAGAAAAGACTCCGTGGGTTCTTTACATTCTCCTCCTCCGTCCCACCTTCCCAAACGTCCCGCCCTAGACGGAAAGAAAGAGAGGTTACGCATCACGATAGCATGACATTCAATAAACACCTGCTTTCATATTAGCAACGTCCCTTTTGTTTAGCAGCTAGAAAATGATCTCTTATCATCAGATTAGTTGTCTTCATTATGATCATTGAGACTTGCTTATGTTTATGCAGGAAAAATGCTCCTGAAACTCTTCATCATCTTCATCCTCCTTCTCATCTTCAGCCTCCTCATCCTCCCCCTATTCCTATCCCTAAGCGTTCATCCGAGATAAAGAAAGAGAGGTCAGGGAATGCACCAATCAGAATACGTGAGGATAATGGACAGCCAGCCAGTCTTAATAAACCAGTACTGGGAGATCTAGGTAACTTCGCATTGTGATATTGTGGCTGGCTGTCCGTTATCCCACTTATGACACGGCTAGTTGCCAAATAAATAAATATGCATGAAAAACAGGCATGAAATACTCATTTAATTATCCTACATTTAGATTATCCTGAAGATTTCACTAAGAAAAATAATAATTATCCATAACAATGCAGAGAACAATTAAACACTCACAATTAAACAATATTACAAAATAACAATAATATTGCATTTTATTTTTTGCGCTTTTCTTGAACTCTGCGCTACAATGTAAGAAAACTGGAAGCCGTTTATAACAAAATTAATCAGAATCATGTATTCTAGAGAGCAAAAAGTATAACGTTAAAAGTACTTTGGAGTAAATACGTTGTGAGAAGACAAATAAATATTTAACAATTGTACTAAAAATTGGTGATTGAGGATCAGCACCATATATTTATATCCACAGGAAAGATGCACCAGAAACTTTATCCTCTTCTGCTCTTCATCATTCTCCTCCTCCTCTCAAACGTCCAGCAGTAGAGGCTCCCAAGGAAAGGTCAGAGCGCTGTCAGTTAGCAGCTATAGAGGGAAAAACTGTGTAATGTAACACTGTTGCTGTAGTTTTGTTCTATTTTGCAAGATTGTGTGGAAATGGTTATAAAGTATTAAATGGTTTAAGAGAAACTTTAATTTCAGGATGAACCAGCGTCACCACAAATTCTTCCGTGAGATTGTTTCCTTGTTCGGAATGCCACATTTAATTTCTTTATTTAATTTCCGTATTTGTTGCCTAGGATGAAAAAAGCCCCTGATCCGAATGCCCCTTTTCCTCCTCTACCTTTAAATCTTCATCCTCCTCAGAAACAAGAGATTAAGAAAGAGAGGTCAGAGGTCATGTTGTGTTGTGTTCTTCCAGTTATCCGAGAAAGACATATAGGAATTTCTGCTCATACGTAACCAGTGACTTTCCTTTGCATAGAAACGAAAAAACGGATCCTAACGCTCCTCTTCCTCCAGTCCCCCTGCATCTTCAGCCCCCTCCAAAACGCCCCTCAGTAGACATGAGGAAAGACAAAGAGAAAGACAGGTTAAGCTCTGGTGAACTGGAAAACAACTGGATTATATAAGCTGTGTGCCTGTGCCCTGTTTTACTTTATTGACTTAATAGTATTCGAAAGAATAACTAAAATTGTTTTACTGTAGAAAAGACACATTGGAATTGAAGAGGCGGCCCGCTGAGCACGATGAGAAAGACAGGTCTGAAGCGTGAGATTTACTGAGCGAAATGAAACCTGTTGTTTGTTTTGTTGAAACACCTCATCCTGCTTGTACCTGCACTGTTGTGAATTAAAGGTAAGGTGGGCAATTTCAGAGA
>JAZGTK010002780.1:0-30136 GCA_036877625.1 Ambastaia sidthimunki | reverse complement strand
TGTTTATAGTCTACGTTAAATATGATGTATGCTTGCTTACATCAGTGGAACACAAGAAGAGATGTTGAAGAATTTTAGTGACTGACAGCCTCACAGTCTGACAGGCACCATTCACATTCATTGTATGGAAAACAGACCAATTGTATGTTCCTCAGAGAAAAACAGAAAGCACATTTTAATTTTTTTATTTTTTTCCAGTACATTAATGACATTAATGTCTGTCCCACATTCTAACTTTCTCACACTTGCAGGGGCTTATTTCTCCATTCATGGTGTGAATCGCGGCTGTGCTGTTAGGGTTGAAAAATTACTCCCTGGCAACTACACAGCTGTTATATCACTGGAGCCCTAGAGGATTTGGGGTGGGAAAAGTTGGCAGTATTGCAACTACACATTTCACACATTTAACTAAAGATAATACAGATTTAATGTGGTAATATCAAATGTTCAGTTCTTTTACCTGCCTCAGTACATTGCAGACCTAGCAAAAGCAGAGCAAAGTTTTGTTGCACATTTCACAGGCAAAAAAGACATTTATACCTGTCTTGAGAATGTTAAAGGAACAACAGTCAGAGAACAGGCTTTTAAATGTATTGGTCTTAGAAAGAGGATTCGTTTGTTCATTTCTTTATTTGTTCGTTCGTTCGTTCGAAAGAAAGAAAGAAAGAAAGAAAGAAAGAAAGGCTGGCGCTCATCGGGAAAAATATATATAGGATGGAAACCCTTTAACTCTCTCTCTCATCCCAAACACAGAACTATAGGCCAAAAATAGTGGCAACTATAAAGTCGCTACATATCTGGGGAGTTAAAGTGATTGATTCATTGAGCTCTTCATAGCTATAGGAGATGCTCAACTGTAGCTCTGTTAATAGAACAAACATTCCTGTTATTACATAACCACCTATTGTTATAATATGAATCTCACTAGAACAACTACAACTACACGTGTACTAAAAGTGTATCTTGCTTAGCATTTAGCATAATGGGGTAATAGTCTTTCGTAATAAACCCAGACAGCTCATCACTTAACATCAGCCAATGATAGTATGAATTGTTGGGATGATTTTCAATCTATGTCAGGAGTCATTTGAGGTTGCTGGGCAGAGATGTTTATTGAAAACCATGAACTCCTTGTGTAACTTGTTAGGTGATTGACTTCTAATAAAGTAGATGCTTACTAAGGATATCAGATGTTGTGGAAAATTATTTAAGCCAAGATCCATTCATCATCTCATGAGAACACTTGATATTTGACATAGATTAATGTGTCTTTAGTAACCTTTTACCATGCAGAATACAAGACACTAAAGAATGTCTTCCAATAGAGACTTCATCTACAGGTTCATGGCTAGTAGAACTGTGGCCACAAATCTTGAGGGTAGCAGGCACTAACCCTGCAGAAAGGCACTCCTGAAAGAACTCCAGCACTGAACTGATAGGGCAGTGATCTAGCTTACACCATTCTCACATCATCACACAAATAACTGCCACTTCAGGGCATACATTCTCCTTATAGAAGGTGCTCTTGAACTTGAATTAATCCCTGAAACAAGATCCCTCCGGACTGGAAGCTCCCAAGGAACTCCATCCAGGAGAGACATTAGGTCTGAGAACCATACTGATTGGCCAGAATGATGCTACCAAGAGTAGACAAACCCTCATTAGGATTCCTGGGAGCAGGTCTTTCAGGGAAAAGGCCTCTGCCACGTCTGTACCATAGCATCCAGCCCCAATGGAGCTGGGTGAGACTGAACCGGAGGGTACAGTGGATTGACTCAGTGGATGTGAACAAATCTACTTCACAGCCTGTGAATCTGGAGGACTATTCAATGGTGGCCTAGCTGAAAACAGACTCCACATGTGCAGGAGACAATTGTGTTGCACTGTAGTGGAATTCCAAATCATGCCTAGAAAAGTAGTTCTCTTTAACTGGAGAAAGCCTAGTCTTCTTAAGGTCAAGTCTCAGGTCTAAGCATCTCATATGAGCTAACACAACATCTCGATGCTGTGCAGCTTGTTCTTGAGAGCTGGCCATGACTAGCCAGTCATATATGTAATTTAGAATGAAACTGCCCCGGAGTCTCAAGGCAACCAGAGCTGCTTCCACACACTTAGTAAAGGCACAGGCAATAGGGCTAGGCTGAAAGGAAGCGCTAAATACTGGTAAGCTTCTCCCCCAAAAGTAAATCTGACAACTTTTCTGTGTTCTGGTGAGATCTTGATTGATTTGCTGCTGTTCATCTGGCTACTCGAGGCTTCTCGACAGCACGAGAAATAACCTCAATCAGCTACTTAAACATGACAGAGCAGAAAATTTTGTCAGATCAATTTAAAAAAAAACAGAGCAAGCTAATTTGTCTCACCAGCTTCCTGGCTGCTAGTTGTCAGATGATCATCTGCGCTGCTAAAGCCAGTGTGAGCTCATCCAATTCAGAGGGAAACATGAGAGAAATGGTGACACCCATCTCCCGCTGCACATCCACCAAATTGAGCTGCAATCCCCATAAGTGCAGCCACTGCTCTGCCTCAGCAGAAGTAGGACCCAACCCAAAAGGTGCAGCAGCCCAGCTACCATCAGGATTGACGAGAGCCAGGCGGGAGCAGATTGTCCTCAGCAACTCACACTGAGGGCAGCCAGCTCCCTCGAGAGCTGACCTAGCATGCTCCGCTCCTAAACACACACCTCCTTCTCAGAAACTTTTTTTTATTACTTTCTCTGTTAACTGCTTCCTTCACTAATATCTTCTTTTTTCTTCTACTAGTTCTGACTGCATACATACAGACAGACAAACAGACAGGCTTCCTGAAGACAAGAAGCTGATGACGTATTTGGCATGTGCCTTTTATGCGCCTTGGCAAGTAGGCTAGTGATTGACATGGGTCATTATACCCCCTCAGTATTTGCTGAATATTTGCCTTCCTTAGCACTGCAGCTATAATAAAGCTGCACAGTTTTTTTTGACAGTTTTTAGCACATGCATACAGAATAGAACATTATTTTACTTTAACTTACCTCAATGAGGCAGTAGTTTACAGAACAAAGTTTAACAGGCATGTAAGAGGACCCTGAGGCACAGCCCCCCAAAATGTGAGTGATGTGCGTGTATGTGTTTAAATGGTGGTGGTCAGGGGAATGTCAGAGCAATCGTCTCTTGCTGCACCTGCTGTTTTTCTGCTCTGAGCTGCAGGAGAGGTCAGGGCTCGTCATGACTCAGGATCAGAAGGTATGCGGTTTAGCTAGTTGCTTAAAAAAGGAAGCTGGATGGATGTGGCAGTAGTGAAAAAAAAATTAACTGTTAGGGAATTTAATGATGTGATTTCCAATATTTCTAAAGTAAATACACATTTTAGTTAATCTTATCTCAGAAATATTTAATTAGCTAGAAATTAAAAATAAGTCTATGTGTGTGCAGTCTTTATAAAAAATAATATTTAAAAGTCCATAACCAGTAATTACATATGTTGATTAAGTAAAATGTTAAAAAAAATGTTTTGGAATTATTTTATTGGTCGAAAGATGAGGAAACCCTGGTAAACTCTACCTGTACTTCTATATCTACAAGTCTCTAGCTGTGTCTTACCACTACAGCTGCAAAGCTACCAGCCTCCATTACCCCATCCACAAACCTCTGCAGCCACATACCCTATTGATACCCTATTGACATAAGAGCTGTATGTGTCAGTGTTGTTTATCAACCCTTAATTCAGAACAGCTTCTTCAACCACATCATGAAAGGAACCTTAACCCTAGTGTGAAAATGGTATAACATTGCATAGTATAGGTTATGTCATTATTGTCCTCCATTTACTTAGTATCATATACTGTAAACATATACTTCATATACTAATATGCTAATATCACACAGGCACTCTAAAAATGCTGCCTATTTTCATGATACTAATTCAAGTAATGTCATTGCACTTAACAGTCAGGAATTTGAACCTTTCCCCCTATAGTTGAAGTGTGGACAAGCACCCCAGTGTAAGCAAAGCTATGCCGACTATCCTGGGACCCTCAGCAAACTTTGGGACTTTAACTAGCTTGTGAAATCGCATACTATCAAGTTCCCTCCTCCTTATCCATGGCGGTTCTGCAAAACAGGCTGAGGCAACTGGCCTTTGCATGTGAATAGCCCCGAGAGCTTGCAGCTGTTCCTTTGACTAGTTGTGTTTGGTCTGTTGCCATGGTCACAGATTAGGACTGTGAATGTTTATTGTTTGATAGTCTATATGTCACATTACAAAAAACATTTGGAATTCAAACCAAGCAGCATAATGTAAATGTGGCTGCATGGTTACAAATAGGTGCAACTAAAAGCTTCACAGGTTAAATTTTTTACAGGTTTAATTTTATATCAATGTTAACTGTTTCTCAGTTTCTTAAATATTGAGGGTAGCAGGCACTAAAACTGTTTCTTAAATATCTTTCACTTTTAGCATCTTGACATAGTTAAAAACTTCATAGTGAAGGTAGTCTAATACTGTGACTTTTATTCTGCTCTTTAAAGCTTGTTTATGTTTTTCTTTAAAAGCCCAATGTCAATATTGTCCTCAGCTGCTCTGGATGAAAACATGGCAAAGGCAAATCATTATGACTGGAAAATAGTGGTGATATAGATTTAAACCATCTACCTAAATTCAATGAAGATTAATAATGTATAAACTAAAAACAAGGAAATGGCATCAGCAGCATTCTTTGGAATGCAATAGTTCACAAAACTTATGCAGTCACACTGCTAATATAAATAGCAGGTTTTAAACAGCTTGAATGAAGTGACCAGACAGATTAACAGAACCACCTCACTTACATTACCTAGTAGTGCCACATTATTTAAGTTGAATTGTTCATTTCCAGGTCTATGGGAGCTCTGTCTTAAACCAAAGGCAAAAAGTATTGTGGCAGTACAATACTACATTAAGTAATATCAAATTCAATTCCATTTTATTTGTGTAGTGCTTTTTACAATGTTACATTGCTTCAAAGCAGCTTTACACATAATACTGAGATATATTAACACAGAAAATAGAAACAAATTATCAGACATGTTCAACACATAATACGTGGTATTATTGCAAATAGTATGTGCAGGATGTATATTAATAAAACAATTTATGTATACTAGGTTTATAGTTGGTTTATGAATAATGAGTTGACTGAACCGAACACTGAAACAACCTAGAAACAAACATATTTGGCCATTTGAATAAATTAACGTGCATTAGAAATACCTGTTATTATGTGCGAAGGCTCAGACCTCTCTCAGTGGTCTATAATAGGGTAATGTATTTGGTCTGTCAAATAAAACATTATTTACTTCTGAGAATATGCAACATGTTGCATAGAATATAGAATAATTTCTTAATACATGGTACAGGATTATTACCATATTTAAATATCATACGATTTACATGGTACTCCAAGTATTTAAAAATCATGGTGTTAAATCCAGATATCTACATTTTAAAGTATAGCCTCAAAATATTGTAGTGATCCATCTCAGGACAGCCATAGAAGACAATCTGTAAAATTTGTCCATGGCCTCTGTAAAAATGAGCTTCCTCATAAGGAGACACAGCAGTAGGATTTGGCAGTTATTGGAAACAGCTAAGACCTGTGTAGTGTCAGCATGGACTAAATCAGCAGCTGCCACTGGCTGGTAATCCCACCACTCTTTGGTTGGGGCCCAGGTCAGCACAGTACAAAGGGCCTGACCTGCAAGAGTCAATGGAATAGGGGCAATAAAATGCTGGGTCAAAGCTGACTCAGAGTCTGGGAGCAGAACTTGACCGCATACAAAAGACAACACCATTACAGACCTGTTATGTAAGCTGCAACTCAGTCCATAAGGATATAGCTAATAATTTCAGTACCTCATGTCAACTTGTCCTCTTATCTTCAGTTAGCCTGTCAGCATACAATGGCTTCTCAAAACCCTTAACTAGGGTCTATAAAAATAAAGATTCATCAATTTAAAGAAGATCCACCAATAGCCAAAAGACAGGGGAAATAATTCAGGCCTATCCTAGACAGTAATTTTCATGATTAATTTTTTTTAGCAATTTGCTTTCACTTACATGCAAGGATATGCTTTAAAGTAAAAAATGTTTTTAATTTAGAGATTTAGAGACAGAATGATATTTTTTCTGTCTTTTTTCTGCTGACCCATTAGGCTCTGTCCTGTGTGTGTAGGACTTAACCCAGTCAATAAATATAGCCCATAAATGACACAACTACCATAGATTTTCTTGAGTTGCAATTCAATAATTACATGGTGGTCAAAACCACACCTTATGTAACATTGCACTGAACCTCACAGCACATTGAAGGACAGAGCATAGTGAATACTCATTTAGAAATAACCGTAGCTGAATATGGAGATATATTTTATTATCTGTGATGTCAAGCATTAGGTGTCAAAAGGTAATGGCTAATAATGTAAAATGTATCATGCAATGTAGCCTAAGGACGTTTTAATGTCAACTATGATTATGAAAAATAAAATATAGACTATGATATGAAATACAGCATACTGTATTTATAGTATGACCTGTTGCTTAATTTACAATTTGCTGATGAACAAAAATCTAAATCTATAGTTTACAGTTTTACCACAGAATAAAAGTTCTTTCATAATTTACTCCTGCTCATGTCATTCCAAATGTTTATGACTTTATTTAGCTGAACACAATCAGAGTTATATTAAATAACATCCTGGCTTTTCCTGTTGCCGTTTATTTTTCAAAACAGATCAAAGTACAACGTGTGGATTTTTAAAGGTTTATTTATTTTTAAGGAAGAACTAAGACAAAAGTTAAAACCATTAGGAACATACATTTTGATCATTATCTAATACCACATAATGATCATTGAAATAAAAACACTGAAATAAGACAAATATATACCACAGAGATAAAATGAACTCCAAAAATAAATATTGCACTTCACCTCTAAAGCATATTCCCACTATGGGTCTTTTCTGACAGTGCCATGAATTAAGCTTTAACACTGGACTACACAGAAGGCTAAGCGTTGGACTACAGAAATGACCAAGCACTTATTTTTGTGTTTAAGCTTATCCTTTTACTAGTGGCCAAAATTGGTTCAAAATTAAAATATATAAAATAAGTGAATCAGGTCATTCTTTGTATGATTAACTTTTCTTGAATTTTCAGTTCATGGACTACCCATTTCTTTAACATTTGCTACAGCTATTGTTCCCAAAATAATGAAGAGAACCGAAGTGTATTACATTCTGGTCTGAATGCCCATACTAATAATCAGAACTCATAGTTAAAAACTTTGTTTAAACCTATTGAAATCAAAAGGCGCCATGTCAACTGAATCAATGCTTGCTTTGAAGGACTTTTTGGTCTTCCCTTTTTGTCCTTTTAAACTAAACAATACTTGTTAAAGACTAAAAATGTTAGGATAAAGATTAGTAAGATTAGCAAAGATTAAAAAGCATGTTACTTTCATTTCTTTATGATCAAAGCATTGCTCCAAAAATACTTGCTGAATCAACTTCTTCATCTGACATTTGAGCCTATAACACATACTGTATAAGCACACATCATCTGACTAACTCTATAAATCCATACTACCCTATCCCAGCAGGCTTTCTTCATAAGTCAAACTCTATTTAAAACATCAATTCTGGTACTGTAAGTAGTTGAATGTCACATTTTCCCCAGACCTCAACCAAGATATGAGCAGTTTCTATAGCTTCAATACAGTATAAAATGTTTAATAAAAGCCAAGCAGGTTCTAAGCCTAGGCTACTTTTGTAGTTGAATAGAGTTTTAAAAACAAATGTACAACTCATTTCAACAGGATACAGACGTCTCTGAATAGGATGGATGCCAAAATCCAGAGTCCTTTTCTTGTTTTACAGCTTGGCTATTTAAGCCATCCTTGGAGTACTTCTAAATTCCTTGCTATTTTCTTTCTGTCATATCTAGCTTCACTGGTCTTAAGAAACATTCAAAAAAATGGAGTCTGCAGCAAGTGCAGCAGGACAAAAAGGGAATGTCATTAGTCACTGAAAGCTGCCTTGCATCTTTGTGCATATCACTTCTTTTGAATAAATCTGTTTTTTAACATCAGATCTGGTTTCCTTGTATAGTTTACTTCCTTGAACTTAAACAGTGCAACTGAAACATAGTCTACACCATTTTGTATTTTCATCATTTGGCAAGTGAGAAGATCACCTGAGATTGAGTGCATTGTTTTCAGGCAGCGCTACTTAGAAGCCTGCACTGCTATATTACACACAGAAAGGCAACAAACTCTTCAGGCTGTAAGAGGGCAGCCTGCCTGGGCCCCACCCTGTTTTTATCTTTCCACTCTGAGCACGCACATGACTAGCAGAAGTTGGACTGCTCCTCTATCACAAAATATGTGCAACAATTTTAACACCAAGCAAACCATGTTTGGCTTTAAGGCATTCTACGTGTAGAACCTAAAAAATGCCCATGTGAACAGGAGAAAATGAAACAAAAGCCATACTTGAGTTACAAGTTGATGAGGCAACGTTGCAAAGTGCTTTCAGACAGCACATTACCAAGCACAGAATTATTGTCTGTATGCCAATGAGGAAAAACAAACAATGAAACAAAATGACAAACCTCAAAAGAGCTTAAAATCAGTGCATTATGACAGTTGGTTAAGTTAATCTGTTTCTCCTCTGAACCTGTTCTTGGTGTTGTTCATAAGTTGTGCGGATAAAGCGAGGCTATATTATAATCCTGCAATCACTTAGTCCAACAAAATTAGAGGCTGCAAACTAAAATAAAACGGTGAGTCACAACTCAAGCAAGCAAACAAAAATGTGCAAACACTGAGGCAAGAAGATGATGGTTAGTTTCTCTCAGTTGTACTGTGAATGGCTGTACTTGTAGTGTTTTCTAGCATTTCTCCTCTGGTCCATGAAGAGGTCTGCATGACCATGTTCTTTGTCAACCTTAACAGAAAAGTATTAGCAATGTAACTACTATGACAAAGCTCTGCAGGCTTTTGTCCGACAGGGTGTGTGCCCATTCATGGGGGTCTGACACAGACATGCTTTTGCCTGTGAATCTTCAGGTTGGGCAGAAAGTTATTTGCCAGTGACTTCCTGCATCCATCTGGATTTTCCCATACATGTTTGCTTTCTCCCAGTGGTGACAGCAAAATTATCATTTGCTGTCACTGGGAGATAAACAAATATGAAAGCTCCTAAAGCCCAACTGCTTTGGACTTGTTTCGTGGATTTCTCAGCGTGATGGGCAGGTGTCAAGTCTCTGCTCTATGACTGTTGTGGCTTCATCTGGATGTGGATCGATCTGATGGAAAAGAAAACAAGAGAAACTGTGTCATTTACAAGCTGTAAACACACAATAAAATTTTCCATTACGTTTACTGCTGCTTCTCTTGGAAATGTCAACAATACAGACACTAAAAGCTTACCTCAGAGTAGGGTGGAGGGGGTCTGAAGCGGAACTCTTGTATGTAGGCGAATAGTGGCCCATCAAAGTTCTCTCGCCCTGAGGAAACTTCCAAACAGCCCTGTCGCTGTTCTTCTGTGACAACCTCTGCATAGGCTGGAGGAGCTGCATACAGCAAAAGCAAATGTTAACACTGTTACCATGACAACCACATAACATATTTCTTCTTAACATACAATCTGAACTCCAGTTTTTCTTCTAGTTTCCAATTTAAGGGGACAATTCAAACAACAAGCTTCATGAATATCTATGCACCCAGTTCCCCTACAGCAGGGATATCAAACTCCAATGTTCTGGAGAGTTTAGCTCCACCTCAATCCAGCAGACCTGCCTGGAAGTTTCTAGTACTCCTGAAGGTCTTTGAAATTGCTAGAAACATCCAGGGAGGTGTGTTGAGTAGGCTGGAGCTAAACTCTATAGGTGTGTGGACCTCCAGGAACATGGATTGGAGGCCCCTGCTCTAGAATCTGAGACTCCAAAAACCAACCCAAATGACCTATATATACACATAATCTTTGAAGACATGGTACTAAATGAAGTGGTACTAAATGACAACTCAGCATATGACAAAGAAGTATCATGCAAAGTTCCTCACCTTCAGGCCTCTCTGGAAGGGCCATGCCTAACCAACTCATGGTCATGCTGCACTGGCTGCTGACAGAGGAGGTGCGGCTACCGAAGGGGTGGAGGGGGATGGTGCCAATCACCAGGGGTAGGTTAATAGACAGATTCATTGCACCTGGGATGTCCACATAAACCTATGGATAAAAAGTAAAGATACTGGTCAATCACAGCAATTATTTTAATTCACTTCAATAAACAGCTTTAGCCAAGTGACTATAAACTGACCAACTGACCAAGTTAAAGACCATGGACATATTATATTGGCAGTGCTGCAACATGTAGGTAGATGTGGAGGCTAGTGATGCAAAGAAACAGTGTACACTCATATTTAGATAAGGATTTAAGTTACAGGAGTTGACCATTATATAAACAAAGCACTGACAGATTGGTTTGTGTGGGAACAGGTCATTAACACTCAATGGCCTGAACTTCATCAGATATTTTAGGCTGATCTTCTTTTGAGTGTGCACTGGGAGCACTTGGGAACAATCTCATTATAATTCATAGTGCTCTATATGTGGAGGAGTGAGAGGAGCCACTTTACATTGACATGACAAGCACTTGTGTTTTTACAAATGATCACATTATTTAAATTGTTAAGCTAAAGCAATGACCAGCACTTGCAGAGATGACCAGTGATCACAAAAGTTTGACCTCACATAAGCTGAGGTCAAAAACGCATACAACCAATAATGAGAACTGCAAAAGCAGACAACTTACCATGAGTGAGTACTCCACTCTAATGATACTGCAGTCTAGAATGGAAGGTGACACAGGAGGGATTTTCAGCATCTTTCCATTCCATGTCTCCGTCTTGCCAGAAGAAAGTGACTCCCCTCGGATGTTGGCCACCAACTGCTTGATCTCCTTCATCTTCCCTTTGGCAAAAAAGGTCTGTGTTTGGTAAATGGCGGCCTTTGGCACAACCATACGCGAGGAGCAGTTTTCTATTTCAGCAAAGATCTGAATGGACTCTCCTGTATGAACAAACATAAGAGTTTAGTTGGTGTTGTGCATTGGTACCTCAAGCATAGTGGGTCTAAGAGTCTACTAATGAAACCAACTATGACATTATTATTAACAATTCTTTTTAGAACTGTTTTCTAATTTAAAAGAAAAAAATCATTAAAATCTAGTAAGTATATTACCATAGTAACTTGGCTGGCATGGACCCACAAACACGTTTATGTAATGCCTTATGAGTAATTTTAGCCCAGCATAATTCGATGATACTTTAAAGAACATATGTTCTCAAGAGAGAAAGAAGAGGCAACTGCTAGTGGACACTTTAAGAAATACCTGGAGTATAACCCTTCCGTTCAATTTTGGCACTTAGGGAGATTGGACCTGAGGTGCAAAACCAGCAGCATAATGTCTTTTCTTTAGTGCCTGCCTGGGGAGACTGTTGAAAGAAAAACAACAATGCTTTCAAATATAAGCCCTTTGATGATTATTTCTTAACACTGTATTGATTAATCTATGATAAACACTACAAACAGACACACTGAGATGGATGTAAATGATGCAGGCACCCACCAGCAGGAGAGGAGTGTTAATGTCAATGTGTTCAAAGACAGTGAACTCTTTCTTGGTCTTCATGGGCAGAAGCCATGGCCTGTGCAACTCGGCTTTCACCCAGTATCGCACACTGCCATGCTTTCCTTCGAACGAGGTAGCCAGAGGTCTGCGTGTGCAAGACACAGAGGAGAACAAGTGAGAATGACAACATGCAGCTGAATAATTACTTGGTTTGGTGCCACACTCGACCAAACACTCACGTTTGTGGAAGCTCAAAGCTGAATGCATACTCATGTCTTCCTGAATGAATAGTGGTAAGTCCTTCCTCTGAGTTATCATCATCTGAAAAAGAAAAGCACAATATTCCAAATATAGGCTACCTTACCTGCCAAAGCATTGATCTTCTTTAGGACATGATTTCACTTATTTTTCTTTTTCAAAAACATAAGCAAACCTAGACAAATCAACAGCTGTTTCTTCAATAAAACCCCATGATGTAACATATCACTGTTATTATTCTGTTTATAAATTATTAATCAGATGCAAAACTCTGATACACAGGTGTATATAAATTCGCATGTGTTCAGTTTATTCTGAATTGAAAATACTCATATACGCACTGCAGGTCACGTTCAGTAAAGTAAATAGTAATTAGTTTATGCAATATTAATATGCCTTCGTTTCGCCTGCTCAGCACTCAATCCAGTTTAGCGGAGCCATGGTAAACAAGCACGGAGCTGTCAATCAAGAGCACACTCCAGCAAGACAAGACCGGCCTAAACCGGAGCCAGCTGCTTCCCTGCGCCGGCTAACTCATTATGCATTCAGTGCGCTGCAGCCCGGACAACCCCACCAATTGATTCTACTCGTGTACTGCGGCGTGGCCCCTATGAGTATTCTCCCATTCAGCATAACACGTGAATGAAATATGAAAATAAACAGACACCAACAATCACAAACGACAGAAAAACGACCAATTTCCACAAATTGATCTTTATTGTAAGCCTCCATTCATACAAAGCATCAAACTGACACAATTAAACAAATTAGATTAGAATTGTACAGAGAACTGATTTCTTTGAAATTACAATACGCATGCACTTACAGAGTCTAACGTGCAAACATGCACTTATCGATTTGTGTACAAAGAATTTCATCATTAGGAAAATATTGACTAATTTATCCTGTATCAGGACCCATCTCAGGAATTAACTGACAAAAACTTACAAAGAATATTGAATTTGAAGACTTTACAATTTGGATGTATTAACGTATTTGGATATTAATGCATTAGTTTTGCCGGAAACCTGGGGAGATACTGAAACACTGAATATATCTAATAACATAAATATATATGTACTTGTGCTTATTATTGCTGTGCATTGCTGATCACTACAGCCACTGGTGCAAAGTTGCTGCTGTTTTTCTCACTTTTCCGCAAAAGCATGATGTCATAGAAGACACGTTGAAAAGTCCACCAATCAGAGACAAGAACGGCTAAACACTGCATCAAAACAGGATTGAACCGCTTCTAACAATGGGTGGAAACTTAATACATTATAGTTGAAGACCTGTCATCGCTCCTTTCAACGCGTTCTGGTATCAGAACAATTTGGTCTTGTTTTCGTTTTTCTAAAAAAATTACGTTTTAGAGCACCTTTTTGTTTTAACAAGGCTGTAACATGGGATGAGCGAACAGCAATGTTGTCACCATTCATTCAAGCCGCTTTACTGACATCTGAGAGAGAGCTTAAATGTGGTCATAAATCTGTTGAATATTGGGGAAATTGTGTTGAATATTATGTATTTGCACGACCTAAAGTGACAATGAACACATTGCCAGATCAGTATTTTGAATATACATTTGAGGCTGATATGTAATGGTCCATTTGTAATGGTCCAATGATACGAAATACGTTATGCTTTTGTTACTAAGCTAATTACAACAAATGAATACATAAATACAATATAAAGAGAAAATAGAAAGAATAATATATGTATCTACAGGTCCATTGGTCAACAAGTACTGTGCAGCATCCTAACTATGTCATGTCATCCAGGATCACCAAGCATCTCTACAGTACATTTTACTTTACTGCTCTTCGAAATCTACATTGAGACCATTTTAATCGGTATTTCTTACCTCTTTCATGCCCAATAAGGATGTCTCTATGATTGAGATATTCCACTTCCTCTGTATAATTTTGAGTATAGGCAGTGTTGGATCCAGCATTTCGTGATTCTGTCCAACGAACTTTTGCCAATCCTTTTGCATTAATTTTTAGTGACTTTACACGAATCTCCCCGGTAATTTCGATAATAACCCTTCCTGAGACGGAGTCCCCACTTGAGAAAACAGGTACATTGCTGTCATTTAGACAGTCGTAGCTTACGATGAAGCTCTTTACCTTTCCTAGCACCATGGTGGCAACAAAATAAAATGTACAAAGTTCTGATAGAATACAAAAACTAAAATTCACTCGGCAAGTCTATGAAAATAATGTTCTATGTAAAAAGCGAGAGTTTACACTGGATAGTGTCATTGAAATGCGAGAGTTGAATAACAGCAAAGGATGCTGTTAACTCGTCTCAGTATACGCTTGATGGTCTGCAGTGAAAGACAGCGAAACCTCGCCACCCGGCTCACTTTAAGCTCTGCTCTGTGGAAAAACAACTTGCTGCGCATGCGCGAACCTTTGATCCGTCCCACTTCTTCCGCTGTTTTCTGCAGAATGGGAGCTCTTTGACCGGACCCAGGAGACAAATAACAGTGAACAGCTGAGCAGTGTATTAATACGTGGAAGTCTAGACATTTTCACACGTTTGGGTATATCTCCACATGAATGTTTAAAGAGTTTCGTTACAGTTTCACGTGAAGTGGTTTTCACGCCTTTGGTTACTCTATAGGAGTGCACTACAGTATTATAATTCGTTTAGCAGAAATAAATGAAATATAAAATGTTGCATGGAGAAGGCATGATAGTTCTATTGATGCGATGCCATATAAACACGCTGCTTCTGCTTTACTGCAATGCAAAGTACGGCAAAGTATTTAGTCCTTAATCATATGCGGGTGACAATGAGATGAATAACATGAAATAGTATTTAGATTACAATTTGTCTGCAGAAGGCCTACACGTTGTTTTGCAATTGTAAAGACGGCAGCGTCACCCAGTGGCTGTAAAATCGTTGTTTTGTGTCTAGTGCTTTACCCAAACGTGTACGAATATGTAAACGTAGAATTCTGCTGCCCTCTGGTGGTGTTGTTGGAAAACAGCTATCTCAAATGTATTAAATCGATGCTGTTCTAAATGGCTTACTTTGAAGTGCACAAATCAGACGGCGAGGACATGTAGAGAAGTACATTCAGCAAACGACTGATCTGGCCCTAGTGCAACACAGTATGCTACAGACAGTATTTCATGGCCACTGCAGTTAAACCATTCATCCACCTTTCAAGAGGTATCATTAACCCTCCACTCTAGGAAATAGACCCTGCAATCCAACAGCGGTAGAATACTTAATGCAATAAATTCAAGAATCAGTAAATTTAATCTCTTTCCACTTCACTTTATGTGCATTGTGGACAAAGTCTGTCTTTTGGTAGTCAGGTCTGTCAATGTCTACTTTTCTCTATAGTGAGGTTATGTTCAGTTGATACTGTACGCAGTCAGGACTTTTCTTAGTTCAGGGTCTGTCACTGTGTTTTGGTATTCTGGTAATTTATATTGTGTGTTTAAAGACAGATAGCATTTCAATTTACTTTGAGCTGTTGCTGCCGCCAGTAGATATTTGTCTTTTTGTGTTTTTAAAATTAGATTTAGTCTAGCTGGGGTTTTGGATTGTAAAGTCAGTTCTGAGACCAGCTGGCTGAGCTCTTAGACTTGTTGGGTAGTTTAAGACTTGTTGATGGAGGGTTTTATGTTTATAGTTTTTAGGTGTGCATGGAATGTAATGGCTCTTTTTTTGTATTTTAATTATTAGTGGGTACAGTCCTAATTTTTCTCTGTAAGAGAAAAATTGTATGTTTTGTTCGTTGTATGTTTTCCATTTGTTTTTCCATAAGTTTTCCGTTGTACACTTTCTTTTTGCGGAATTCTACCTGCAGAGTCTTATTTGGGTGTTTGTCCCATTAAGTGAACTTCTGGATCTTTTTTTGAATATCATAATTTTAGTATTTTTAAGGTTAACTGACAGGGCCCATGTCTGACAGAACGTATGCAGAAGGTCCAGGTGCTGCTGTAGGCCGTCTATTGTGGTTGACACACCAGATTGTCTGCACACAGAATGCATTTGACTTCAGTGTCTAGAAGGGTAAAATCAAGGTGTTGGGAACTGTCTAGACCTCTTGCTAGTTCATTAATGTATTCATTGAATAGGGTAGGGCTTAAGATATAGCCCTATCTCACACACATATAAATTTGCATTGTTCTCCTATAGCTCATTCCTCTGAGTAAACTGGTTTCCTTTAAACTTAATCTACCATGAAATCTTGACACACTACATGAATTGGCCTTTATTTTATTGGTTATACTTAAAATATAGCCCATCCTAAACCCACATAGGCCTACTTATACATATTGGTACAGGCTGTCAATTAGTATTTTTCACAATAAAAGGCCTTTAATTATTTTTTTATAGAAAGAATGAAATGTACATAACAAGCATAAAGTAAAATGTCAAACAAAATTACAAGTATGAAATATGAAAAATATTCTAATTATTAATACATATTGTTCTTATGTTGTCCTGATTTAGAGTTATTGGTGAGTTTAGGGTCAAGAGTGTAGTTACATGAGTACACTTTAAATTTAAGTGCAATTTAACATGTAAGTTTTTCTTATGTAAGTACATTGCAGTTTAAGACACTTAATACAAAAGTGAGACCAAAAAACAAATACATCAGAAAATGCTAACAGTATAATTTTTTACCATGCATAACATCTACGTAGGAAGTACTACATTTATTGAAAAATGTAGACTGTGACTTTGTGCAGTTACACCACAGTTTCATGTGTGGTTGGTGTTTTGCAAATGTACAACCCTTGAAACAGGTTTAAGTTAGCAATTTGCAACCTTGTGCATGTATAAATGTTGTATAAATGATTTTTGTGAATTTTAAACTAGCAAATCCTATTAACAAAATTAAACAACACTTAATTTTCAAATCTGCTTGAGATCGATGCAGGTACAATAATTTTATTGTTGTAAAATAATAAAGACATCAGTGATATCAATATACTGTATTATTTTACTCATTCACGTACCTGTTACAATCTTAACCTGATTTTTATGATTATTTCCAAGGATTTGTAGTTACCTGTAGGTTATATTTCAGCCAAAAAAAAACTAAAAATATGTGAAAGCATTTCATAATCAATCATCATGCACACACCTGTCACAAACATGTAAATATTGTTTTTGCAACAACGACAGTCAATAGACAATTACACCATGGACTGAGATAAAAAGTGAGATAAATGTTGTACTGAGATAAAGCTGCGCAGTTATGCTAACACCATCTGCATCACTGCAGTGTCACCAGCAGAATAATACACATTAATAGGAGTGTTTAGATATACAGTGTTAAGCTGAATGCATTTTAAAATAAAAATGATAAATAATAATTATAAAATAATAATACAGAGAAGGTGCTGTTCACTTTGTGACAGATAATTTTTAGGGGTAGTGAAAATATTTTTAGACATCTGTGGGCTTTAGGTGATAGGAAAGGGAAACTACACAACCCACTGTGCTGGTAAGTATGAAAGAAAAATATTTTACAAAACATTTTAAAAGCCGTAAATTTCCTGTGGATTCATGAAAAGTGCTAGGGCTTTAAGCCACTAATAGGTTAAATGCATGCAGACACATCCAGTAAGCCATAATTGACTCTGTGTAAATGCTACTCGGAAACTGTGGTTTGTAAATGAGACTAGTAAGGCACATTAGTAGAAGATGTTTGAGAGCTTTGATTTGGATCAAAACCTTGAGCAGATGAGGCAAGAGGGAAACCAGATAACATGGCGTTTGGATTTGGATATAACCCCGCTGCAGCAGGTGAAATGACCCCTGGCTGAGGTGATTCTGTATTTCCTGGGTTGTACAGACAGGGGTAAAGCCCTGCGGGTGGTGCAGAAGGCAGCCCACCAGGAGCTGGAGGTGGATAGGGGACAGGGTTAGGCTGAAATGGAGGATAAGGCTGGAATCCTCCAGGTGGGCCTTGCCAAGGAGCACATTCTTGAACTGGAAGAATTACCACAGGAAATCTGATTTCTGGATCTGAAGCAAAGGGCACATCCAGATATATCTGAAAGAGAATAATGTACAAAATAATTTAAGGGAACCACAAAACTGCTAAAATATATATCTATAATATATTTATATATTCATTATGTAGTGTTGAATCAATGACTAAAGAAATTTGGAATGAATTAGTAAATATGCTGATACTAAGGAATAAAAAATAGCACCTTCAGTTCATACTGCACTTTAATAATTCTACAGTTTTCAATGGTGGCAAGTATGTCAGGTGGAAGCTTCAGGTCTATTATGACTTTTGTTTTTTCTCCAGATGGAATGTGGTCCCTGGACTCTTTGACAATATCTTTAGAGCTATTATTAGTACTCGACCCAGCAATGAAGGTTTGTTGTTGCTTGAGGCTGTATTTCAGCTTGACATCACGAGATGAAGAGTTGTCAATATCGACAAAGACTCTGATTGTCTCACCTGCAACAGTAATTCAAGTGACTTGAGACAACATATATCAATAATGGAAAATAATGACAGGTTTTAGTGTCTTTGCTTCAGTTGATGCTGATTCAACCAAGAGTTACACTTGGTGTGTTTCATTATTTAACATTACCTTGCATATAGCCAGTTTTCTCTGTTGTTGCAGTCATTGAGGTTTTTCCTGATGAGAAGAGTTTCATTTTCTTGTCTTTAGTGCCAAATAGTGGTTGCTGTATAGACACAAAAACACCTCTTATATACCATATCTAGTACAGGCACATCTAAAGAATCTTTAAATGTATGTGAATCAATGCAGGACAAGGAAATGGAGATAAATAAAATTTTAAACCACACGTAATCACCAACGTATATATATATAAATGAATGAATTATATGTATGAAATCATACCAGTAAATGGTCATTGGTACCATCATTTCTTGTCACAAAGGTTAATTCTTTAGATTTAGTGGATGCCATCTTCCAAGGCCTGTTTAGCTTCACTTCCACAGTGTACCTTACCCATCCATGTGGGCCTTTAAAAGATGGAGGCATATTTCTGAAATTAAGATTTCAGAAGTTTTTCTTAAATGACTGCTTTATTGTAACTCAAAGATTATTATATAGTGCCATACGTATTGGGACAATAAAGGAAAATTGCTGTTTTCTATGGAGACAAGATATATTTTATGATCACAAGATGAATACAAAACAAATGTACAGAATATTAAATTTTTAGAAATTTTTCACTGCTTTTTTTCTCAGAATCAGCACCTTTGTGTTCATCTTGACTCATCTAGACGTTACATAAAGGGATGAAAAATTTGAAACAAATGGACAAACAAAACATTTATGTGTTGAAACGGACAAATAACAAAATGTGATAAAATGTCTTTTGCCTTATATTGACCTTTTAATCATAAAAGATTTTGTGACACCACAGAAAACAATTTTTTTTCCTTGTCTCAATATTATGGAGGGCACAAAGTCTATAATATATTAGAGTAATCGACTCTATTTAGAAATTACACAAGAAAGGGGATTTCAATTTATTGGGACTAACAAAAAACATAACATTGCACACAAAATTATTAGAACAATTGTCAAATATTATATTACACAATATTACACAACATGGTTAGCACCTGCTTTTTTATGATGACTCAAGGGATCAATTTTGTCATTAATATTTTAATAATAATCATCACTCACATTTGTGGCAGCTGAAACCTAAATGGAAACACATGGCTTCCTGGTTTAACAACTTGTCCATCTGAGGAACATAAAAATAAAAAAATAATGAAAATAAAATGTAAAATGTTAATATGGGTGTAAATCTGGATAAACTGTCTGTAGATATGAAAATCCCATACTTACAAGTCTCGCCAGTGATAAGAATCGTATTCTTTTCCTCCTGACCTGTGGGCATGAAAACAAAAAACAAGTTAATAAGACATTGTTACAACAAACCAGCTTTACTGTTTGCATGGATACCTGTCATAGAGCTGTCTTGAATGAAATACTGCTTCAGTTTGAAGTATCGCTCGTGGTCACTGTAGCTTCTGTCTGAATCGTCGCTTGAACTTTCGGTCCAGTGTACGTGCGCATCCCCAGTAATCTTTACGAACAAACTGTTTACCTTTATTTCTTTAGTCACTTCCAAAACAGCTCGGCCCTCCACAGTGTCACCACTACTGAATGTGTTGCTTTCATTTATTGGATCGTAATGAACACTGAACTCTTTGATGGTTCCCGGCATGTTTAATATCTAATGTGTACAGTCAGCAGACACAGCTAGAGGTTTGTAGCCACCAGTTCTCAGTTCCTATACAGGCAGAAGTGGGCGTGCTTTAGCGGTGCTGTTGAAGATTTTTACAACGTCCGGACATTAAACTTCCGTAATTTTCAGCTCATGATAGGCAAGTCATTACTCCAATGTCTTCAGCATAGATTCGCGTCAGTTTTGATTTATATTGTAGATGTTATTTAGTAAATGACATTTTGATCAAAACAACAAGAATTAGTTTCTAAAGCATGTAGTTTTCCTGTTGCATTTACACCGTCTGACCAGATGATGTCGCCATCGAAATGTACCGTGGGCGCATGCGTGTCACCTTTGTCAATGATCCTGCGAGAAACACTTTATAACACTTTTCAAGTATTTAGCACTCCTTATCTTTTCCCAGAAAATTGTCTTTAGACGATAAGATACATTTCAATGTAAAATGTATGATTATTCAGCTTAAGTTTATTTTGTGTATTTATAAATAAGAGTAGTTATCAACGTATGAACGCTCATCGGCGATCGGATCAGTTCAGCCACCAGACGGTGCCATTTGTGTTAATTCTTTCTAATGCTGTTATCATTTATTCACACTTATGTTGGCTCAAACCTTTATTGACTTTCTTTCACCGAAAACAAGAGAAAAAAGGTTTTGTTTATGATTACAATATTTTAGGTAAACAATATTTAAGTAACTTAATAAACAACGTATTAAGTTACTTAAATATCCTTTTATTTATCTGTTATTAATTTTTGCATATTAATAATAAGCTCTATTAGGTCAGCCCATTATTATTTAAATAAAAAAGGAACACAAAGTTCCAGTTTTATATATTTACATAGAATATTTTAGTCTTTGTTTTGAAAAACAGAAGTAAATGTAGAGGCTGTTAGAATAAAAATAAGCACAATTATTTTTCATTACACATAACTCTAGAAAATTTGATTTTGATTGACCACTTGTGTTGTTCTATGTTAAAAATATTTATTTTTTTATGACGGTTCAACTGTACATTTGGGCCACAATTTTCCTACATCTGTGCAAGTTTCATGTCTCTTGTAGCTCTCTGGAGTGTTTTCTTGTTGCATAATAAAACATTCATTTAAGTTTTGCTCCTGGATACTAGGAAACTGTAGTTTCTTGTTTTTGTTCTTTTACATGAATCGCATCCTTGCCAAAAGCAAACAAAGACAGCCCAGGTCTTGAGCAGTCTTTATTAAGATTAATGAACAGTTTGGCATTTTTACTCCTCTTCATAGAATCAATGAATGTAATATTCACACAGCCAATAGGAAGCAGATGCACACACACAAACACTGGCCAGAGGGCGCACGTTAAATGTCCAAGCAGTAATCAATGCAGAGAAATTAGCTATTGATTGTGTATAGTTTTGTAATAGGTTACCTATGGCTTTGCTCTTTTAGAAAATTCCAATATTCCTTTCCCTGGGAATAAAGACATAATAACTTTGTCTAGGCATGACTGAGAGTGTGAAGGCAGGCGCAAGCTGGGTTTTCAGGGTCAAACTCTAATTAGTATAAAGGTCAAGTTAGAAATAAACATGGTGCTTAAAAATAATGATGGACTTGGCATCAGAAACAAAGTTCATTAAGAGCTGTGTGGCAATTGTTCTGTATTGGCTTTTCCATGAATGTGATCTACATTAGATTCTTTTTTTAAGACCCAACTGCCTTGGTAAATAACCTGACATCGACGTTCTGACTTTCATGTTATATTGAAGGCAAAAGGGTACTGTAAAGATGTTTAATAAAGTATGCACAGATTGCGACATTTACTTCAAAACTAAACCAAATATAGCTCATAACTTGTGTTTGTCATCACAGTTCTTCATCTTTTAGCAGGTTTTTTCAAATGAGAACTTCTGAATTGCTTTTGTCACAAAAGATTGTGGCTGCTTTGACATTTGTGTGTGTATTTGTTACAGGCTTTTAGTTTTTCATTACAGAAGTCTATGTTGGGAGGAAAAGTAGGATTCGCATTTGGCCTAGAGGAATTACTACTGTATTTACTATAACTATTTACTGATCCATTTGATAGAAATGCTGTTCCACTGAAAAACTGAGCCCCCAGTACAAAATCTGAAGGGACTATCATAAATCAAGCTATAGATAAGTCTCTCTACATCCTCTTAATGCTGGGTACCTACCATAAGATCATTACAGTAAAAAAGTGACAAATTTGATTGATTAAAATGGTGCCGTGCTACTTCGACTAAACCACGCTAAGTGATGTGACACTGCAGCTTCCGTATCATATTTCTGTCAAGACAATGATGGTAAAAAGCGTTGTTGGCGTGTGATAGCTGACAACAGAAGCCATATGCCTGGGTATAAGGCTAGATTTATGACAGGGATTTAGTGGGTAGCAGAAGAAAAGTAGCAGTTTTTGTGCATTGTCACTTTTCAAACGACCATCAATTCTGTTAAGGGGACACTTAACCGGCTTGACAAACTGCCAGTCGTAAAGGTATGCACCATGCTAGTTAGCACTGGCCCTCGTGCCTGACACAGTCTCTTAAATGTTTATGCCCTGCGCAGTTAAAAGATGCAGCAGCTTTGAGGTATGTTAATCTGGAATACATTGTCTTTATCCTCAGTTTATTACAACAAAAATAAAAAATGAGATTTATTGGTGATCTGAAGGCTGCCAAGCAACTGTGAACAGTTTCTTTTGATCAAGGCTTCTAAGCAAGTCAAGAAATGCTACAGTTCATAAAAATAAATGGTAAATTAATCCTGCAAACAGAATGTCATACATGTATGGCATGACCACAATTTTAACAGCATAGATAGGATGTTGAGTTTGTTTCTTTTTGTGGATGTTAAACATACAAATGTTTAATCACTCTGGATGTATTGGCAACAAAGTGATAATTAATCTGAATATTTGTATTGCGTTGTGCTAGTCCAATGGGATTTCATGTACCACTGTTCACATTATTAGTCAGTATCATTAATGAGTATCCCTCAAATATTGTATGAAGTCATATTTTCTGTCACTAAATCAATTTGTTTTAGCACTCTATATATTTACTTATATTGCCCAGCGTAATCTTTTTTTATTCATGCGGTTTATTCAATGTCATTAATTTAATCCAGGTTTCACCTTTAGAAATTGATAAACCACCAAAGAGAACACAACTCAGCTAAACGTAGGCACATATTTTGTGAATATTCTTAGATTCTTATTCATTTATTTAATTCAGTAAGCAACAACTGTGTTCAGTGCAAGAAAATCCCCATATTAAAAGGAGAATAGAGGATTGAGTACACTTACAGAAACCCATTAGCCTAGTTTCTTAAATTCATAGTGGAAAAAAAAAACCAACCCAATCATCAGCCACAGACCACACATGTCCATAAGAAATGTCTTTTTTCGCTCACATCACCATCAGAAGGATAATGATTCTCAATCCATCATTAAAAATTGCCTGAAGGCTTTTGTCGCATCAGTCTCACACTTCTCTCTTGAGGCAGGTTGATTCTTGTTTGACACATATTGTTTACCCACCAAGCCCTGTCATATGCTTTACACACAAAAGTGTGTGGGTTTATAAATGTGTATAATCAGTGCATTTGATTGATGTATGTCTAATTGCATTAAAACTCGCAAAATTGACCACAGAAACACTGATAAAAGCAAGTAGAAAAGATTACACAAGATTTAAAATTTAAATCTGTTTATTGTTTATGTCCAAAACAGAATGAGAATTAAGTACTAATAGCAAGTACTATAGATGAGGCGTTTTGTCCCATTAATTTGCATGGACCATAATTAGCTTTAGGTTTTGTTAAAAAAAAAAAACTCAATGTTTTATTTTAGGAACATTTTTGTTTACCTTTACATGAACCAAAATTTCTGTCACCCTATTAATAACTATACTGTAAAATACGAGTCACAACCTGCTGAAAAACACTTTTCTAGAATATATTGTATTCAGTGTGCAATTCCTAAAATGATCTACATCTAGTATCTGGAGGTCCAATTGTTCTTGACATTTTTTATTACTTTAATCAAATTATTCTTCATTAGTCTTTTATGAAAGGAGCATTTTTAACTTTTTATAGCTTTAAACACTAGATGGCACTGTTTGACCAACAATGCTATCGCTGAGACAACGTTTTTAGAGGGATCCCTCTCCTCACAGAGCACAGAGTTATCATCTCCTCACAGAGTTATCATTTACTAGTTGAGTGGGATCTGCCATTGCTGTTATCTTTTAATAGATTTGTACGAAGAGAAAAGCAGGTGCCTCTTGTTAATGTGTCCAATTGCCTGAGTTGCCTACTGAATGCGGTGCATCCATCATTGTCTGCTGCTGTGACACGCTGTCATCCGCCCTCAGTGGCACAAGCCATGCAGACGCGCCGTAACAGATGAGCCTTCTTATGGGCACCGTGCACACTCAACACAATCAGCACAAACACTCCCACCCACACATTCACACACTCAAAACTGCCATACACTCCTCCTAAACTCCTACACTGTACACTGTGTCTCCACTACAAGTGAGGTTTGCGACAACTACCACACTTCTGTGATATTAACAAATTTCTCTACAATGTAACTGTCTGCACAGTTACATTGTCATTTTTCTCATATACGGTATTACTGAGGGGAGGATGTCTGAAATTATGATGTGATGGCAATATTTCCATATTTCCTTGTTAAATTTGCATTCATTTGTTTAGAAAATACTTTTATCCAAAGAGACTTACAAATAGGAATAACACAAGCAGAAGCTAAACATACAGTGAAAAAAGTGATGCTAAGCATGGCCTACATTGTTGTTAGCACAATGCCAAGACTCAATTTGAACAATTTAAACTGTCCAGTGTAAGATTTAAGCACACAACCTCTAGTTCTAAGCTTTACCCACTGTGCCACACGATCTGCCTTATTAGTATTAGTTTAAACAAAGGTTTGTTACATTTATGTTGAAATATCACATTTCTATAAACAGTGCTATCAGTGCAAACCTGTGATGATTTATCCTGTTTCTCATTGATGTAGCCACAGATGAAATCCATTGACTGTGTGAAGAATGCTTGTGGCGCCAATAGGTATGGCATGATTTGTTGTTTTGCTTTGTGGTAATGTAGTAAAGATGCACTATGTGAATGCATGTCTTGGGCCTCAGGCAAGCTTTATTAATATACTTCACATTATGAACGCATACTGTACGCTTCCATATACTCCCTGTAAACAGTGGCATTTTACAATCAGTACTGCTTTGAGTCTGAGTCTCCGGATACTACATGCATAAATAAGTTTGTAATCGTGCTAGTAGCTTAGGATGGGTCTCTGAGGTCTGAAAGTCATTGGGACATATTTAACATTACTTATCCACCTTCTTTAAGTTAAGCATTACCATGTTAATACCTTGTTAGGACTCTTTCCATGACCGGGTCTTTGAGAAGTCAATGTAAGTACCATTTCAGCAAAAGCCTATGATGTAGCAAGCAAGACATGTGCAACCTCCACATTCCCATCATCCCCAGGGTCCCCTCTAGTCCACCTTTCCTTTTTCAAAGCTTGAAAGGCTTTGGAAGTATCATAAATACAGTTCTAGTTGTCTGTTTTCATAGAAAAGGACAGAAAGGGTTTGACCATGTAGGGCTCAATTCTTGTCCTCTGGTTACATTTTTCTCTTCTTTTTCCCTCCATTGGGTTTTGTGTTGTTTTTATTTCTTTTTCTTAAACCTGAGGCCACCGAGTTTAAGTTTTCTCTTTGTTCTGATGTTGGAAAGCACCAAAGACCATAAAGTCAGAGTTCCTGACCTCAGTTTTCACAGGATGCTGGTAATTAAAACCATGGTTCCTGTTTTTGGGCTTCACTGCAAAAATATTTGTCCTAACTTCTATCGTTAAAACTAATTTTTATTGCAAAGTAGAAGAAGTGCCATGCTGTCCTGTGTTAACCGCAAAAGATCCTGGATCATTGCATTAGCAAAGTTAATATGTAAGATTATGAGATTAATCAGAATAACCAGACTAACATTACAAGCTGCTCTTGTAAACGTAATATTTATTTTTGATTCTGATCTCATACCAGGACTTTATTCAGGGTTTACACAATGTTAAATGTCTCTTAAGAATGCTTTGAGTGGTAACCCAGCCAATATATGCAACAGATTCAATGGGCCATTCCAGCCTGCAGCCAAGCTCAAATGGAAACTGTAATAGTGGTTCACCAAATGGTTATGTTATTGTTTTCTTTAGTATTACCCAGTTGGGAAAAGTCAATGGCAGAGTGGAGAGGTCCTCTCTCCTCCATCTCGACAGCTAATTTGGTTCTGCAGTTTGAGTGCTTAATTTTGCACTCAGTTGCTTTCTAAGGTTAATCGTGGGACAGCAGTGTTTATGTTGCAGTAATATGGGTCCAACTCCCCAGCTAAATCTTGTAGGCTCAGAAATATGCATCCATCCCCATCTGCCCCCTGTTCAGTGGAGGAAAAAAAGAAGAAAGACAAATGTGACGTTGAACAAAAGACAGAGGAAAGTCGCTCCAATTAGCTGCTAATGAGACAAGCTCATGAGGATTTCCAACTCCGCAACGTGTTAGCATTTACTGCGCCCCTCGCTGTAGCCTCGCACCGTGCGACGAGGGAAATGCGGCGAGAGAACATATCTGTCATGATTGCCTACACATGGCTGCAGGGCTTGCTCTTTGAGATGTGAGCAGGAAGGAACGCCTCACTTATGGTCAATGTAAAAACACCAAATTGACATGCTGAGACCATTTTTCTGTTTATCTATCCTGCTACAGCACCCAACTCTTCGCCCCCTCTCTCAAAATCCTCAAAGACGAAAGGAACAAAGTTGCACACCATACGTTCTCAATTTACTCAATGTGGTGAAAGGAGGAAAATACACATAATAACTGAAAAATAATATGTCAAGAGAATAAGCAGCACTCCCTGTAGCCTCTGAGATACCTTTATCAGAAATGTCTGGCTGAAAACTGGAAAATAAATATGTTTTTGTAATATGTCTCTGTTGAAAGTCTGGGTGACCTTTGCTAGCCACTAAAATGGCCACATGTTGGGTTAGACTGCTCTCTGGACAAAAACTTTCTGTGGCGACCTAACAATTTGCAAACTAATACTTGCAGGGTTATTGTGGTTCTATATCACATGAAAGAATTAATTAGAAAATCCTGTTGTTGTTATTAGCTTTTGTTGTTGTTAATGACGATGAAATGGTGACATAGAAACCTATCACATGGATTTAGAACACTTGGAATGTAGCACACGTGTGAATGTGTTATACGGACCATTTTTATTGTTTCTTTTGGAGTTTTACAGTTCCATTTTTTAGCTATTGAAATATTCCTCCTAATTATTCCTAATTGACTTTGCTAGTGACATGCCAATATAAACATTGGTGACCATACTTGTGAGAATTACAATAATTGTAAACAGGTTTGTTTACCCCTGAAACTATAAAGATGGAGCTGAATTGAATTGGACAGAAAAACACACCCTGTAATTTTATTTTCTGTTGGGGAACTGTGCATGTTAACTAACGGTGCCACTGGACCTGCCTGAGCTGCCAGCGTTGCTCACCAGGACTTCTAGCATTAATTCTGTCTGAACACCTCCATAAATAAATAATGAAAGAAATAATGAAAATAATATTACTTTTGGCAGCAGGCTTGTTTCACGTTTCCTTTTAGCCCACGTACCGTGCTAGCTAATTAGCTTTCTAAGGAGTTGTCCTCTTTTTTGTAAATTGAGTTCCTGTGTGAAAGAGCCTCTCCAAAAGCTATTTGTCTGATGAAAGACAAAAACATCACTCACAACCCCTCTAATACACACAGAAAATACAAATGTGGCTACTGAAAATGTTGTCCTCATTGCTTATGAATATTAACTCATCACAAGAACTCTGACCTCTCTGCCCTGCCAGATGTTGGGGCTAAAAATTGTGGGATAGCGTTACAAGAGAAGTAATAGAAGCCAATCCTGATCACCTTCTGCCAATATTTCAGGCTTCTCATTGACTTTAAAGATACTAAATCACATTCAGGCCTTTAACCTCCTCTCCGCCTACTTAACAAGCCCTTAACACTCCATCTTACATACTCCACCTTGTGCCCTCCAAAGCTGCTCATAAAAAGCTTATGGGCAGAGACAGAGGCTGTGGCTCAAGGTAGCCTCTACTTTTTATTTGAAACTTAAAGAAGACTGTAAACCTTGAGCTCCAGCAGCAACCTCCGGCACCCAGCATTTTCTACTCACTCTCTTTCCTCATTAGAACCCAGTCAAACAAAAAAACACATGTTCAAACAACTTCTTCCTCGCAATGCGTTTACTGCTAATTAGTTTGCTTTGTAAGGTTAGATGTGCGGACGGAGCAACTTTGAAAGCGTTTGGCGGCCATCTGTGTGAGCAGAGCGATAACTATGTACAGATGGCCCGCACTCGAGACAGGTTGCTCCTGAAAGAAAGAAAAAAGCAGCGAGACATTTTTAGTTTATGTTAATACGATTTATGGCTACGCTCACAGGTAACCTATTTGGCAGTAATGATGACTGTTATTCATAAAAAAACAAGATTTTTTTTAAAGAAAGCAACAATTAAAGTGATTGAATATAGACCAAATAAAAGGCTAGTTGAAGTATTAAACAGATTTTTTTAACTATTAATTGGCTAGGTAGGGTTGTGTAGTGTAAAAAGTTTTTTTTCTTTTTGCAGTTTATTCTGTTTCACATTATGAGCATTTTTTTCTATTAGACCACATATTGATTCAATTGGTTGTCAGCTATTTAAGAAAAAAACTCTATTTGACCAAGTTAAATTGCCATTACTTACTCAGTGAACCAGGTAACTCAAGAAAAAGGTAATATTGCCAGGTAATTGTTAGACACGGTCACAAAATTAGCAAACATAATCAAATAAGTGAAGTGACATTGTAATTTATGTCTTGACATAAGTGTTTACATTCTGTTTTTTTTCCAGTAGTGACAAACTTTATATTCATGAAATATGATGTAATTTTAAATTTATCGAAGACAATATTTAATTATATAACTAAATCACACACACAGACAAATGGCATTTTTGTTACGTGGAAAACTGGCTGGGGCAAATTTCGGGCAAAAATTTTCAGTCAGTTGACTGCTTAGCTGCCCTTTTCTGGAAATTAAAATGAAGCCTTTTAACAATTAAAAAAGGTTGAGCTGAATTATAGTTGGCCCGTGGCCTCATACCTCATCTGCTATAACATCTGCTATATAGTACAGTGAGGTAGATTCTGTATAACTGCACAATATGATGCCCTTTATAGTCATTTAATTTGGTGACTATGTGGCAATATCCACTTCATGCTAGTGTAATTTTATAAAATATATCATCTAGCTCCTTAATTAACAAATTTTATTTTGGAGCAAGGGAGAGGATTTGCACTAATACACTGTTTACTTTCCTGACAGAGTGAAATAAACTTCATCTTGTTGCCTTTGAATGGCTAACTCTGCTAATTGCTTCCACGAGTAAACACTCTCTGTTAGCATGACCCATCACAACACACATCAGCTTAGCTGTAATGGAGTCTGAAGCTTTTGGGAGGTTAAGAGCGTTTTTATAACTTAAGGGGACTTGATAAGAGAAAGCTATATTTACAGTGGATCAGTCTGACAGCTTTTCAAAAAGGAGCTATCTATAAGTGGCTATTCGGAGAGGGGGAGACTGTCCTCTTAGATCAAGTCCTCATTAGGAAAGGAAAGCGAGAGGGAACTGAGAATGGAGAGAGTGAGATGTTCAAATAGCATCTAGTCTTTGCAATAGTCTTTGCTTAACATCTTACTTCTGTGCTTACATACTGTATTCATCCTCATACTGCTAAAACAGTTTCAATTGTTATTGTTTGCACTGTATCTGCTGTCTTTTGTCTTTGTCAATCATTTGTCAGCTTTTGCAATACTATCAATTTTATCCTTTTTGAAATTAAAAGAAGTGCTGTTATTATCAT
>JAZGTK010002779.1:0-22383 GCA_036877625.1 Ambastaia sidthimunki | reverse complement strand
ACACACACATATATATATATATATAATATTTAGTCAATGTCTTACCTTACAGATTTTATATATTTGTCATGGAATGGGCTGTTTTCAGTGTATTTCAAAAACTGATCCCAGTAAAAGGCCAGAACTCCAGAAGCAGTTCTACAAGCACAGAACATTACTGCATTCATTCCTGCTGGAACCGTGAGGAAGCACTGAACTCACATACCGGTGAATTCATTCATTTACACACTCATACACAAATCTGTATGAACAGTCTCGCTGTGATAATTGCTCTTAATGAAGTGTTACCTCAGCGTTACTGCAAAATCATTCTTCTCTGTCTGTCTCTCTGTGGCAGAGATTTCCAATGTTTTCTCTCTGATCTGATTTATAAACTCCTGTGCACTATAAAGGGAACACACAGGATATATTTGAAACATTAACCTTGTGTACCCTATCAAGTGAATTTTGCCACACAAAGGTTTAGTCAACAGAACATTTCTAAGAAAGACAGCAGGTCTGCCTACATCAGTCGCTACAGAAACATCACTTAGCAGTGAGTCTCCTACTTTACTTTTGTGTTATTTTGTGTTGAGTTGTAACACAACTGTGGTTCTTACTCTGTATAAAGATGCTTAATGTCGGTTTTCCCAAGTTCTGAAGCAAGTTTTAGGTTCCGTGCCATGTGGGGCTTCACAAAGCTTTTGCAACAAAAACAATGGTATTTCAGTTCAACATTGTGTGACCAACAAACTCAACTTGTTTTACTTTATCATATCAAATGTTTTCATTGTACTCTGATTTAAAAATGTGGATTTAAACGTTGTTAAATTAATTAATTTATAATAAATTAATTTAGAAAATTAGTTCTAGCAATTGTATAGTATTTTATATTCATTACACAACAGTAAAAAAAGAGATGGTGTGTGATCGTACATCTTGGACAAAAGGTAACTGAGGAACCCGAGTGGATCGCTGTAGAACGCTGGGGCTCCGGGAAAGTACCGTGGCCCCACATCTCTGTCATAAACAAAACAGATAAAGAATTATTGATGATTCAAGAAAATAAAAAAGCTGAAGACCAAAGATCAAAGCAACATTCATGACGAAAACTTACTTCCAGAGCTTCACCAGTGTCTCGTTTTTAAAGATCCCTTGCAAAAAATCTGGACCACTGTCAGAAAATGAAAACCATAATCATTTATCTAAACATAAGATATTTAACCCATTATGATGTTAGCATGTGTTTCATTGCACTGATGGATGCTGTTAACATATAAACATGCAATGATTTTTATATATTAAAAATAATTAACTGTCTAAAAGGCCTCTTACATCAAGAATTTGTCTCTGTGCAATGACTTCATAATTTGAAACAGACCGTCTTGATAGCTCATACCAAGTTTGTGAAAAATGCTGTAAAAACAAATCAGAACAAGGAGGATGGGTTTGGGAAGGGTTAAACATTACCCTACTAACAAAAACAGCTGATCTTAGCTGGTTTAAGCGGGAAGTAGCTTAAGCTAGCCTGACCAAGCTGGGTTTAGCTGATAGGTATTCCAACTGTTAGGTTTTCTAGCCAGACCTGCTAAAACCAATTTCACCATCTAAAAAGTGGCCAAAATCCCTTTAAAACCAGCCTCCTAAACCAACTTAACCAGCTAAAACCAGCGTATACTGATTTGAGCTGTTTAGAGAGTAAACATTCTCTTCATTGATCAGTAGCTAAGAATTCATTTGAGGACGTGTATCGTGTGGATATATAAAGTTGAACTTGCTGTGCAGCTACAACCAGATAATCCTGGTTTTCTTTATCCTTTTCTTCAGCAATGGTTCTTTCTATCATCTCCTTCAGAGAACTCCACAAGGCTTGAATTTCATTTCTGCCACACACAGGAAACAGCAGTTGTGCTGTAAGGTGTTGACTTCACAGCCCGTGATTCACAATCATATTAGCTGAACACACGTATGGCTCTCACCCTGTCTTGTTGTACTCCTCTTCTTTCAGACTTGCCTCCGCTGCCGTTTTGACATTGTCTAAGAATTTCAGAAACACCTCACCTCCAAAAACAAAGAGTTTATCTGCGAGTTCTTGAGTATCATCGTCTGGGTTGACGCTGTTCACGCCTTCACAAAAAATTCAAAGCGGAATTCAATAATAAATAAATGAAAGATTATGTGCATTATAATAAAATAAAATACTTATAGTAATGACAGAAATCTAATGTGTGTCAAGTGTAAAGTGAAGTGAAGTACGGTATCCAAATCAAATCTAAAAACACTTCATTTAAAGAACCACATTGTGTTTTATATTGTGTTTCACATATCTAACGAAAGATCAAGCACCACAGGTTACAATACATTTCAGAAAACAAGAGAACAAATCTAAGACGAACTCACCATTAAAGACAAGCACAGCCAGGACGAAGACGGCCAGCAACTTATTCATACTGCTGTTTCTTTCTCATATAGGATCCTAATAGGTCCAGTGTAACTTGTCTGGCATTAAAGCAGAGTCAGAAAATAAACTGAACTTTATCTCCATCTATACAAACCTGGAACTGTGTGCATACGCCCACTGCATGTACCGTAAGACTCTTGCACAAGGGAAGAGTTTCAAAGTAAACTGGTTTTTGGAAAGAGATTAAGGTCACAGAAAAGCTCTCAGCAGAGTAAAGTCCGTGTTTGGATGTGCAATTTCTTTTATTGAATGTTTGTCATGGCAGATTTTGAGATGATTCAATAAAAAAGGTTGTTGCCTGCAGGCTTTTCATTATCTGCACCTTATTATCTAACCTAATAAATGAGCCTTTTAATGTGTGTGTGTGCGTCTGTGTAAGTGTGTGTGTGTGTTTGGCCTTTCCCAATTATCAAATTTTATAGAAACAAAAATACTGGTATTTTTTTCAGTATTTCTAACCAAAAAAAAAACTTCTAACTTGCTTTGAAATACTGGGGGGNAATTATCAAATTTTATAGAAACAAAAATACTGGTATTTTTTTCAGTATTTCTAACAAAAAAATAACTTGCTTTGAAATACTGGGGGGTGGTTGGGGGGCGGTCATGTTTATTTACAAACAGAATGAAATGAAACCTTTTAGTAGCTGCTTTGACATACTGCTTCATCATTTCATACGTTCACAACATCCGAGTCTTTATCATTTTATTAGAACTTGCAATGGTGAAAGCATTGATGAAAGTGTTGCTTATTATTCAATTATTTCTAGCTACAACACAACATGGTTTCAGAGTTCAACATAGTTTCAATTGCAGCATTTTAGTCGAATCTATACTTCAGCTAAGCAGTCAGATACATTGTAGTATATTTAGTTCTGTTACTATGTTTATGTTAACATAGATGCGTTAAGTACTGTTGATACATTGCTGGTTTTGTAACCAATAAAACCAAAAAATTACTCCACCAGGGTGTCCCAGACATCGTGAAAGTTTGTGTTTAAAAAATACATCAGATGTTTGATGCCTCTAAAGGAAAACAAAAATAAAATACGGTTAGTTCTGATATCTTCACACAAAGACTGAAAATAATTTTCAGGATGAAAATTGTGGAAAATGAACTGGTGTCTTACAAATGTGACGCTTCTTTCCTTTCCTCAAACTCATCAGCCATGTCAGCGACTTTCATCACTTCCTGCAGTGTCCTGACAGTTCCGTTAATCAAGTTCCTTAACAATCCCAAAAAAACACAAAAAAATTCCATTTAAACAAATTGTCCATTAAAGATCCAACAAAATTCATTCAATAAAAAAGTTCTTATATCTTATATTTATAGTTCTTATATCTTATAGTTCTTATATAAATATTCTTAATATTTATATTTCTTAGAATCATGTATTTATAAATGAATAAATATGTCATTTTATACTGTAATTGTCATTAATGAGCCTCTTGGTTTTAATTCCATGATCTTACGTTTCAGCCTCATCAAGTTGCTCTTTGGTAAATTCACCACTTTTTAATAACTCATTTATGAAGATGGACTTGACATGGTTCCAGTCCCTACAGAACAAATACAAACCACAAACGGTTATATAATACATACAAATAAACACTTTCATCCCCCTGCAGCCCTATTTAAACAACACAAAGCTGAGAATAAATAACATTTAGCATTAAATCTTACCTTTCTGATTTCTGATATAGTGGGTTATGAACAGGGATATGTCTGTGGTTTAAAACATGAAGCCAAATGTCCCAAACTTGTACTATCAATCTCTTAATCACTCTGCAGTCAAAATCAAAAATATCAAAAACACGCAACTGGCCGCTATTCACAGCGATTAATAAAACAAGATAAAACGTGTGATTTGATGATTCACTGTTCGTATGTCATTATATATTTACACTGTCTTACTTCAGAGGAAGTTTCACCATTATTTCATCATCTTCTGCCTTTTCTTTCTCAGCTTCAGCAAATAAAGTGATCACAAGCACAGTTTGACGAATCAGCTCTTCTGTGAAGGTTCGGCTGCAGCGAATCAAATACATTTAATGCAATTTAAAGCCTTTTAATGACTTCATAAAAATATCAAATCCATCAATATAACGTGAATGTGTTGCACAGGTGTTGCACAGGTGTTGCACAGGTGTTAAACAGGTGTTAAACAGGTTTTGCACAGGTGTTGCACAGGTGTTAAACAGGTGTTAAACAGGTGTTAAACAGGTTTTGCACAGGTGTTAAACAGGTGTTGCACAGGTGTTGCACAGGTGTTAAACAGGTGTTAAACAGGTGTTAAACAGGTGTTAAACAGGTTTTGCACAGGTGTTAAACAGGTGTTGCACAGGTGTTGCACAGGTGTTAAACAGGTGTTGCACAGGTGTTAAACAGGTTTTGCACAGGTGTTGCACAGGTGTTAAACAGGTGTTGCACAGGTGTTAAACAGGTTTTGCACAGGTGTTGCACAGGTGTTGCACAGGTGTTGCACAGGTGCCCTTACGTTCTATCAGGCCAGTCGGTTCCTTCCAGAGCGAGGAGTGTGTGGTCCGCTCTGTGAAGGAACCTGTTGAGCTCCCCGATTCCAAAACCACTTTCAGTCAGTTTTTCAAAAACAGAAAGTCCATAAACAGTTACGATTTTGAGAGCAGCCCTGTGAAATATGCAGAACAACAAGGGTAAAAAAAATTAACAAACATCATAATTTAAGCCAACGTTCAGACATCTGCACCTGTAAGTCGCTTTAGATAAAAGCATCTGATAAATGCATAAATGTACTGTATTATATTAAAGATGCAGGAATGTCATCAGATTTTTTCAAAACATATTTTAAAGAATTATGTTTTATCTCTTTAAGATGTGCACAGATTAGAATTTGCATCGTCCATAATGGCACGTGCGCTAACCACCTACACCAGAGGTCAAAGCACATCAACCTGTTCCCTGCAGACAACAGCAGATGCCAGACTGAAGAATAAATGTTCATTAAACATCAACGTAAATTCAACTTAAATGTTCATGCAATGAAAAGTGTGACAGAAGAGATTTACCAATTGGAGTGATTAAATCTATCTTCACCGAAAATTTCATTTCCATGTTTATAATATTCCAGGGTGACGGCGTGAATGGATTCATGAAACAACTTGTCAGTCCAACTAGGAGAAAACGGAATAATGGTTACCAGGTTATCATGTTAGACAACTGCTTCACACGGTGTATAGGCCTGTATAATATAGGTAGAAGACTCTGGAATAAAAACATTAAATACAACACAAGACTGTTAGATAAGAAGACACTTATTAACGTCGTCTTATTCTTACTTTAAAAAATTTTCCTTTGTTTTTGGGTCTAAAAGAATGTGATAGGGTTCACTTGCGTTCTGTAACTTCGTAAGCTCCACCCATCGCCTGAAATGTGCAGAATTCATATTTTTGTGATTTGCTCAATGTACATTATATTTGTCTATAAATGACCAACATATTTGTACAGTTTGGTATCACGTCTTACGTCACAGAATCCAAGTACGTCTGATGGAATGAGGAACTTTCAGTGTGTTCCAAAAGTTGATCCCAGTAAAAAACAATGACTCCAGATGCGGTTCTAAGACATGATGGAAAAAAATAGTTATTCAGAGACATGCTAAACAGATCTTATTAGATGACTGCAAATAAAATCAACAAATGCTTTTACCTTAACGATACTAGAAAATCATTCTTCTCTTTTTGCCTTTCTATGGCTGAAATTTCAGCAGCCTTTTCTCCAACATGATTCATGAACAACTGCAGCCTTTAGACACAATGAGCATCACAGTTTACAAAATGTTTTCATTTACAGTTTGTGTGCTTTTAAAACTACTCAGCACACTGTTACATTATAGACTATAAGTGTAAAACATTATGATATAAAATGTGTTCAGACTCGTTTCGTTGTAACATTGCACAGCACGATTTGAAATTGGTCTTACTCTTCATGAAGTTGGTTCAGATCTATTTTTCCAATCTCCAAAGCAATATCCACACCACCTTTAAACGCATTCACCAATCCGGATTTCACCACCCTATTAGATCCCAAAATATGGAATGTTGCCTTTTAATACACTCACACCTTTAAAAGCAATATTTGTTGCATAATCACAYGTCATAAACACAGTCACAKAGTTATGTYATATTCTCAATAGCTGAATATTTAAAACTCTAAGGGGAAACTATATATTCAAAATACAAAACTATAGCTAACAGAGAACATTCTCAGAGCATTGGCTAACATTCTCTAAAAGTTCTCTTAAAGTTGTCGAAACATTGCAGTTATTTTAGTAGAACATTTTTTAACATTATTTATCATATTTATCCAAAGCATTATTCTTAAGTTGTTGTTGGAACATTTTAAAAACATTACAAACTTTAACAGATGTAACCAAGCAATAACATTAATGCAACAATAATGCTCCTAGAACATTCAAAATAACACTGTTAACATTTGTGTTATTTAATTGAAATGTTAGGGAAACGTTTTACAACCTAAAATTATTAGCTGGACATTTATAAAGATAAGTAAGTTAATAAAGATATAATTTTCTTCATACTGCTGATTGTTTTGTCAAAAGCAGCATTAAATTCAGCACCAGTCAAATGAAGGTACAGTATATTGAGTCATACGCTTTGGCCAGAAGGTAACTCAGGAAACTCATGGGGTTTTTGTAGACTGGAGGAGCTCCATGAAGGTAGTCTGACTCCACTTCTCTGTACACATACATCAGATTAACACATTACATGATGTTACAGTAACAGCTAATCCAGGTTAAAAGCAAGCAAAGCAGATCTGGACAGTTTGACCCAGACGCTGGATTTGTGAGGCCGTTATACACTGAAGCAGTTCTGGATCATATCTTATAAACTTTATAAACTCATGCTTACCTCCAGATTCCTGCAATGGTCTCAGTTGCGGAGGTCCCATGATAAATGTTCATGAATCTGTGAATGAGTGAATTGGAGCGTTGTTTATGAGTGAAATGTGAGCTGTTTAGCATGTATTGGACACACTGGAGAAGATGCTGGTCTTACGGGTGGAATAATTTGCCGGTGATCTCTCTAATAATGGCCTCACATGCAGCAGCTGCAGAAAGCGTCAACATAACACCATTTGCACTGTGAGACAAAGACACAATACAGCTGTGACCTCTGGAGGATCAAAATGAGTTCCTTCCAGAAGCATCTGTCCAAATTTTGCTTCAATGCTCTTAGACAAAGCATCTTGAAGCATATTTTTGCTTTGGTTTATCCCAGCTAACATTGAACGTTCTCAGAATGTTGGCTAACATTCTCCAAAACGATGATGATAAATGATAAACAGAACTGTGACCAGGCTTACCGTGGTGTATCATTTTTAGCTCTGTCAATATCATTCAATTGTTTTGCAACCTGCATTAAATCTTTCAAGTGTCCTTGAACCACAATTCTGTAAAACACAGAAAGGTTCTGAACAGAAAATGCAATGCATGTATTAAGCGCATTAAAACGTGATGTGTTACTAGTCTTACCTAGACTTTCGAAACTGATCGTCACTTATTATTTTCTCCACAACATTCTCGACTTTATTCAGAAAGTCTGACAGGACCGCGATACCAGAGTTGACGATTCGGCCTTTCAGCTCTCTTTCTGATAAATCTGAACTCTGCACACCTTCAAAACATTGAAAGCTGAACTTTACAACAAACAACAATGTCAGATGAATTAGATGGTGGTTTTGTATGACCAGTGCTACCACACACACACACATGAACCACAAAAAGGAAGATAACTGAAATGTTACTGTACCAGAACAGAAAAATGCTGTTAAGCTTATGACGGCCACAATCTTATTCATGTTACTGTTTAGTACTAAGAAAGAGAGAAATACACAGATTTATAAACTCTTCACAGATGTATAATCATTTACTAAATTTAAAATCTATATTAACCATTTGTAACTCAAAATAGTTTTCTGTCCAGAAAGACTTACCACTTACTCTAATAGTCAGTTGTGTGTGGAGTTGATGTTCACTGTGTGTCTGTCTGACTCTTGTGTTGTGTAATACAGTCTTGTTTGTATTCTGCAATACAGTAAACTGATCAGTTTATTTGAGATCAGTAGAGTCCACAGCACAGCAAACTGGAATTACTCCTTTAAAGAGTAAATCAAAGTAAATATTAGTGTTTAGTCAGTATAATGCCTTCATTTTGCAACTTCCCCAGCCAGTGTTTATTAAACTTAACATATCTGTATATAAATATATATATTTACGTTATATATAATAACACAATGTAATTTTGTTTGCACTAAATTGATCAACTATTTATACATTCATGTACAATTGCCTTTTTCTTTAAAAATCTTAATCTTTTCTTATGATAATGGATGTCCAGCTTTGTCAGGTTTTTGACTATAATGTGACTAAACGGTAATACATTAAGGCAAAATATTTACTTGAGTGAGATGCAAAACAAAGGCTGTATTTTGTTCAGACATTTTTGGATCTTTATTAGGTATAGAACATAAATAAAAAAGTGCGTAAAAATTTAACAGATTTAGAAATTCTTGTATACAACTATATACACGGATTCACGGCGAGCTGAATGAATTCTGCTCGCTCACGTTGAGTGATGGAATCAAACCTCAACCTTCATGTTTAATTATAAAGAACACTTTAATCCTGTACAAAAGCATATGGAATAGGGGGTCTAAACAGACAAACCTACAGTCACGTTGCATAAAATCAAAGCTAGTGTGGATTATCCCAGCATACTTTGCTATTGTTTGTACTTCACTAGCTGTCACTGGTGTACTGAGCTACTGAGGTAGTCAACCCAAAAACAGATGAAAGCAGGCCACACCCACATTAGTACGTTTTCATTTAATACCTGTGCATTTTATAGCTCCTATATAGATAATCAAAAATGGTGTTCTTAAAACTATCAACTTTCAGGTGCTGTCCCAAAATATTTTGGGCTAATATGCCAAAAATTACAACAGACCTCATTCCAAAAAGACTGGCTTCAAAATACAAAAGCACAAATAGGTTAAACAACAAATTGTTTAAACCAGTCTGTCAGGAATTAGGTTTTGGGTATGTCCTACTCACATCCATGATACCAAACATCTGCACGTTAAGAAATATGCAAAGTATCTTTTCATGACACCCAATATGATGTGCAGTCATCTCTAAATGCATTAAACACAAAACATCTCTAACTTAAATTAAAATATATGTTACACAGTCAAGGGAATTAATTATTTTGGGCTATTCTGCTAAAAAGGTTGCACCCATATAAAAATAAACACACAAGCAAAAGACAGTGTAAATGTTAACAACAGGCTACTGTTTTAAGCTTCACTTAAGAGGTTCTGTGACAAAACTGTTAATTGAAAATGTAAGCTTGTTTTGGTTAATATATACAGTGCTAACAATTCATGTGAAAAGGGCAAAGGTTGTTAAGGTGCTGTTATGGATCCATCTGGAGCTTCTCTGAATCAGTAGCAAAAAATATTCACGCTTTTTCAAACATCAGGGTAACTTCCACTATTAAAACCACTGTACACCAGCACTGATAACTCATTTAAACAATCCTTCTGCCCTATCACAGATCTACTGCAAGAGCAGCCAACGTGGGCAAGATTTGAAAGGCATGCTGGGAAAAAAGCAGAGTAAGGACAGGAGATAAAGCAAAGGGCCAATTTGTGTGAGCAGTTCTGAGGTCACAATTCTTCAACGCAACAATCGTTCAGCAGAACACAAAGAATGGATTCAAGATGAATGAAGTCAGCAGATCTGCTTGTGATCTTTACAAATGGCTCATAGGGTTGGAGAAAGTTCACACGAGGTAACCAATCATGACAGGCTGGTGTCCAAACACTGCAGCTGGCCAATGTCTGCAGAACAAAATGCTTTCTGGTTTTCCCTTATGTTCCTTCAGAAWGCATTCATTTCCAAACTCCTGTAACATGGGTCCCTTCCTTCAAAGACAGATTACAAGTCATCCTGCCCAGGCCTAGACGGTGGTGACTTTAGTTTAGGAATCTTCTGCAGCGCCGAGCCCCACAGTTACAGTGCAGTTTGTTGTTGGCGTCTTCAATGGGGAACTTGTAGTCGTAGGTGAGCTCTTCTCCGCGGTAGATCTTCCGCAGGGCGAAGATCACGATGTGCTTCTGGCCCTCCACGTTGATGACTCTGGAGTAGCAGTTGGGGTCGCAGGAATGGTTGATGAAACGCGCAGCGTTTCCGTGCATGGTGGCGTCCACCACGTCGAAATCGTCAATGCGAAACATGTAGCAGCCGATGCCCTTTGATGAAGAAAATGAAGGTTATGAACGAAAAGAGTCTTAGAAACAACAAAACAGAAAAAGTATTACATTTTCAAAGCAACATAGCGGATAAATATTAAAATAACGTACCTTGCCGTCATAATATTTCTCCCGCTTGTCTGTAAGAACCGAGCGGATGACGTTACCCGCATACTCGATCACCATCTCTCCAGCCTCGATGTTCCTCTTGCAGAAAAGACCTCGACCATGAATGGCAGATCTATCACGGGAAAAACAAACACTTTAGGCCTTGATTTCTCTAAGGCAGCTTTTTACCTTTTAAATTTACATTTATCAAACCTTTTTTTTGCCGCCATTGGACCTGTCATACCAGTTTCACAACATATTGAGCTACAAAACTACACGCAACATTACCTGTAAACTCCGACAGCTTCTTTGGAAGTTTTCTCCAAGTGTCTGAACCTCATCGCCATCGGCAACTCCGTACTTGTAGCTCGTCTGAAAGGAAGTTGCAGAAACATGATGTTTATCACAAAAAAATAAAATAATAAATAAGGACTGATTGATAATTAGTGTTCTGGGGGAACTCTGACTCTGAAATAAGCGGCTTGTACACATACATGTACAAAGTTTTATTCTACAAAACTTAATTTGGCATAAAACCCGACTGCTGAGAGTCTGACCTGCTGGATTTGAGCATCACATCGTCCTCTTCATCATCACACGGTCTGGACTCAGGAAGCTGCCGATGCTGCGACGCCAGGAAATTAAACATATCAAAGGTAGATTTTCTGAAGAATAAAGGAGAAGCAGACAAATAAACATGTTACAAACCTTGTACGATACACAATATGGCTGCATGATATATCGTAACTATCTAAATATTGCAAATGTGCATATTGCAATAGAGAGAGACTGCTATCAGACGTTATAATGACGCTTTCCTATCCCAGAAACAATGATTTTTTTAAATATTAAATTTTAAATACAGTTAAAAATCATTTTTCAAATTTAAAGCATTATCATATCGCATGCCACATTGTTTAGGAAGTTATCGCAAACCATTTTTGCAGCCCTAATGCAGGCGCCTCAAGTCTGGAGTGCTGATACTGACCGCTGGTAGACCTCAGCCCGGGCACAGCCGCTGGGGTTGATGGGTAACTCCTCCTCCATGTTCTCATGCTGGTGGAAACGGAAGCGGTGCTTCTGGCACAGGGTGGCACCCTGCAGCTGCTCCAGCAGAAAGAGTACAGCATCGTGAAGGACGCCCAGAACCCGGGCCCCGCTCGCCCTAGTGAAGGGCAACTGCTCCAGCCGACAGCCCACTCGTGCCTCCTGGACACCATCAACAACAGCTTTCCATGCCACTGAAGAAACAGCGGGGACATTAGATTGAGCCAAAGCAGTGTAGACACACACACACACACACACACACAGTTTACTATAAACATTTATAAAGTTTACTATATAATACTGACCGTCCATGCTGTCTGCTTCTATGTGGAAACCATCATCGCTGGTTATCTGAAAGCGCAGGTGAGGCTGGTACTGATTGACACACTTGTCCTGCTTTCCAAATGATGAAGAATCTTCATCTGAACTCCAGCCTAAACAAAATTACACGCAGTTTAAATTTCTTTACATGGTTAAAAAATATTACATTGTGATCAGGAAACTGGTCTTTATTTGCAGCAGTATAATTCTGTACAACTTTTTAAATGTTGTACAACTTCTTTGTACAATGATTTTTTTTATTAGATAGATTTTGTCCACATATGAAGCTGTTAGCAGAGTTGAATTAAAGCTTCTAATGTAACCAATACTGGTTCAAACACTTCATATCCACCTGCATAAGGAGCCCAGTCAGAGGAGTCACCAAGTTTGGAGCTCATCCACTGAGCTCTGACACCATCTCGAGCGTCTCTTTCCTCCACATCATCTGGAGTCCTTCTAAAAAGAGGAAAAAGGAAATGTTATATTTGTCTGTTTGTGGCAAATTATAACAATGTGATTTTAAATGATCAATTACCTCTCTTGTTCAGCAAACTTGGATTCATCACAATTTGGCTGCTCAGGAGATGCAGCGTCTGGGTCGTCAAAGTCGAGAACATCCTTAATACTTGGGGCCTTTATTCTAACCCTGTTTGACCTAAACATTACAAAACAATATAATTACTGTCACATGACAATGTTGGTAGAAACTATTAACCTAATTAACAGACCAATCAAGTTAAAGCTAAAAGTAACTTTTGGCTCTCTATCACCATCTCTATTCAAAACATAAAATATAGATTGCAGCTTTAAGTAACAGAAAAGATCTTGAAATTTACAACACATTATACTATGACAAATTAGCCTGTATAATTTGACTAGTCAGTTTTAAGGTGGTCACGCATAATTAGGCTGGTTTAGAGTTATGTTCACCAGACAAAGGTTAGGCAGACAAGTATTCGTCCTTACCTGTTGAGGTCTTCCTGGGCACTAGGGGTCGTGTGATCCAAGAAGTCAGTCCTGCATTTCTTCACACCGATTCGATCAGTCGCTGAGGACACTCTCTTGACCTTGACCTGAGTCCCAGAGTGGGACAAGATGTTGGGCAGATTCCGCAGACGAAACTGAGCTGGTTCCTTTGCCTCAGGTTCGTTAAGGTAGGGAGAGAACCGGGATGGAGAAGGGCTTGTTTCTCGGTGACTTGCCATTGCTTTGTCTATAATTGCCTGAGCCAATTGCTTTTGCCCCCTCTCATGCGCCAAGACATTGCTAGGCTTCGCCCCACCAGTCCTTTCCGTGGGCTGACCGATACTTTGCTGTTGGCTTCCGATATGGTGCTGAGGTAAACCACGTATCAACACTTGGGTTGACTGCGTTGCTCCATTGCTGCTGCTATAAGATACGATACGCGTCGGTGGGCTTTTGCCTAGACTGTCCTGAGACACAGGTATGACTGTAACCTTCGGGACTGGTCGCTGGATAATGTTACCCCTGTGAATTATCTTGGCAATCTGGCTGATCTGGGTGTAAGAGGGAGAATTAGTGGTAGGTATCTGGTATGTGTTAGTTTGTGGGTTTTTTACTAGAATTTGACCAGAGCTGTTGACCAGCAGAACCTGAGGCGGAGGGGGTGTACCAGGTAAACACTGCGAGAGAGACTGTCCCGTCACCTGTTTTGGGGTGGCAATGCGTATGGCAATGGTACGACCCTTTGTGGTTTCCTTTGGCAGTGTTCCAAAGCCATTTATTACAACAGGAGAAGAACTAAGAGACATGGCTGGAGCAGCTGAAACAACACTGACAGGCACAGAATATGAAAGAGAGGTGCTAGCAGGTACGACCATCTTGATGGTTCTGGTTTGCGATCCAGGTTGTATTGTAACATAACGTCTTTTTGTGGGTGTAACTGGGTTGACAATTTGAATATTTTCAGCACTACTCATAGGCACAGCTGCCATTAGTTTCTCAACAGGCGATGAACTTTCCTTTACAACAGATTCTTCCTCATGTGTTGAGTTTAGTGATGAGGAACCGCATGTTTCTGCAGGACCAGCAGAGTTTTCCAAAACCCTGCCATCAACAGCTGATATAAAATTTCCACTGGTGTCATCCAGGAACGCCTCGTTTGAACCCTCTGTCGATTCACTGCCCAAGACTTCTTCTCGAACTATAACAAGGTCGCTGCTTTTGTAATGGATGGGGTTTGTCGCAGACATCTCTTGATCTTTCAGCTCTTCTGTGAGGGACACTTCTTGTTGGCTGGAGACAATAATCAAGTTCTTGCTCTCTTGTAAAGAAGTTATTTCCTGGATTTCTTGTTCTTCGCAGACCTGCTCCATGGCCTTCGGATCAACAGAATCTGCTGTACATGGATTTTCAACAGAGGTTGGGGAGGACAGTGTGCAAACTAGCTGCCTGTTGCCAAGGGATCTGCCCATGTTTGGACCAGCACGTTTTAATGGCTCAGTTTCCTGACTATGAAAACTATTCCCTACTTCCTGAGTATCATCCTCTGTGTTGGCTTCATTTGTGTCACTCTCCGAATCATTGTCAGCCCCGTCCAGCTGTGAGATGGACCCTGAGTTAGGAAGGACAGCCTGACCTACTTTTGAAGAGTCTTTGGTGGCTTCAAGGACCACTACTGTGCGAGAGAAGTTTAGGTAATGTTCAGCATCCTCATCAACTGAGTCTGCATGGCTGGATGCATCTTTCGTACCAGCACTGTGTTCAGAAGCACCCACATCTTCTGCTTGAGTGACACCTGAGAAGTTCTCTGGAATTTCCCCTGCATCTTCCTCTCCGCCGTGCGGGTCACAGTGCAGAGCCACGTTTTCATTAAGCAAAGCTTCATCAAATTCTAGTTTTGCATTCAATACCGAAGCGACCGCAACATCCGTGTCTGGATCAAAGTGTGCAGACATCAGTTCCTGATCTGTCTTATCAAATGTGTCGGGCGTCACGGAAACTCTTTGGCTTGTTGTGTCTGCAGCTTCAGGCGGTGTGCTTTTAAAAGGCTGGTGAAGCTTCGGAGAGTACCGGACAGACCGAGGTGAGCTGGATGAAGGGCTTCGATGAGCCGCTAATGGCGGAGAGGGCCCTGAGGTGGCACTAGAGGGAGACATGGAAGAGGGCCTCCCCCTTCGTCGAGGTGAGGTGGAGCTCATGAAGTTTTCGTTTGAACCAAGCGGTGAGCCAGGGGGGCTGAATGAAAGTGACTTCGGGTGAAGTGCGCCCCCTGATCGCAGAGTCATAGGGCCCGGCAGGACCGCAGGGGGAGGTGAGGCGTTTCGGCTACGTGTGGAGAACCTCCTGGTTGCTCGCCGTGTCTCATCGAGGTCGCTGATGGTCAAAATGTGATGAGATGTGGAAACAGCATTTCCTGAAGAGACATTAGAAGAGAAACATTACTTGACCGTGACTACAGCTTAAATCACATTGAAATTTGATGTCATCTTTAAACTGAAACTTCTGCTTGTATAATCCTCTTTTCTTAGGCACTGGATAAAACCACCTGCCAAATGTATAAAAGATGAACATCAGGGATCGTACCTGGCGATGGCAATGGTCTGAACATGCCTCCTGCTGGTCTCCTGCTGTGCTGATACCCAGGAGTCTTAGCTCCAGCCCCTGAGTCTTGTTTGGTCTTAGATGGGGTGCTGAGGGGCAGTCCAGGCGAAAACGACTCGCTGTCGGTGGCATCCTCATCTATGACACAAAAACATTACAAATATCACTTTTTGAAGAAGAACAGAACATTTCAAAGATTTCACACCATGATGAGACAAAGACTACACAGGTGAGACTCTAAATGCAGACGAGTACATGTAAACACTGATACATTCATATACAAACCATTGCGTTCTTTTGGGCTGTGCACTATTGTTTGATTTTCTTCCTGATCCAACATGGTGTTTAAAGTTCTGCATCGCGATGACGGTCGCACCTCTGTGACTTTACAGATGTATCGGCATCGTCTCCGAGGGTCAACGGTGCTCCAATACCACCTAGAACATCTAGGATCACATCAAACTATGAGAACAAGTGTACTGAACAAGGTCAGTAAGATACTGGGAACTATTTGTCCCCAATATTTTAAAGAGTGACAAACACACTCAAATTTTGGGATCGTAATCTTTCAGAACACAGTTGTTTTATTTAAACTACTTTATAACATTTTTAAATTTGCCCAAATTCCAGTAATGACATAAATGCAGTCAATCTGATTACTTACTGGTAACCAACTGGAAACAGTTTTCCCAAATTTGCAGACAGCTCCGTCAGAACACCCAGTTTTTGAACATGTAAAGATCCTGCAAGGGTGCACAACACAACGTGGTGAAATTGCGTTTCTTAACGTACTAGCAGGCCAAAACAGAAAACAGCTTTACTCACCAATCATCACATTTATAGACTCCGGCTCCAGGCCTGTTAAAAACTTTCTACGCAGATTGATTCCATCAAAATCTACAAACACCCTCCTGAGAACTTCAAAACCGCTGCCTTGCTCAATCTTCAGAAACAAAAGAAATCGTGTTCAAACTTCACACGTCATTTACACAGTAATTCAGATTACAAACCAGTTCTGCACCTTCTTGTTGATGAGGTCGCGGTGTTTGTAACAATATACTTTCTTATCGGTCTGGAAGACACAGTTGCTGGCGCGAGCACACATGAAGTGGTAGTTACTCTGACATGAGGTGAGACAGCAGCCCACTGTCGCCCCCGTCTGGCCACAACGCTCACACCGCTGAGAAAGAGAGACGTTCAGTAAATTCAGTTTGTATTTAATTATTCATCTATCTGTGTATATGTATATCTATCCATACATCTGTATATTTATGTCTTTACACACACACACACACAGATAGCTAGACAGAGAGAGAGAGAAAGAGGAAGAGATAGAGAGATTAGCCAATTACACTAATCAGTAACAACTAATAAATTATACTAACCATGAACCGGCCTCTGGTGACGGCACTGTGCACATGCAGTAATGCACCTTTCAGTTCCTGCACTTCCGCAGACCACACACAGCAGTTGACATGAGCCCACTCATTCTGCCCAATATACAGCAGCCGACCGGCCTCCTTCACATACAGCAGAATCAATTTAACTCAACCACCCCAACACAGCGCTCATCTCTGAACACATAACCACCGGAAACTTCACCTACGTTAGGCTTGGCATCTCCATACTGCTGGCAGAGACTGCACTGTCTTCCATCCACAAAACACTGAGGATTCACGTTCTGCAGATCTGCGATTCATTAAAGAAATTAACAAAACAAGATACAAACAAGAGAAGAGCATAAGCTATGCAGATATCCACACATGTATTTACCTTGAGATTTCCACTGAGGGTTTTCTGGGCCCCCCTCAGGCCTGACAATGGTACGACCCTGCCCTTTGAGCCATTGTGCATAACTGTGCTCATCACATGGGGGAAGTACTGCCTCAGGGAGCATACCACTATGAAATAAAGGGGTGACATTTTTTTACCTTTGCTTAAAATGTTACAAAAGCAAATATATGAATAAAACATTTCTTTATTTCAATTGTCATGTAATCTTCCACTGTGTGAGTGTGTTACAGTAAACACTTTTTTGTTGTTTTGAAATAAGCTGTTTTGACAGCATGTTTGATTTCCACAGAAAATCATTTTGACTCTTACTCTTAAGTTGCAGCTACCCCAGAATATCCATTTGAAAATAAATAAGTTTGTACCTTGGTAGTTTTTGCATAGAGGAGTTCCATGATTTGGGGTCTTGACTGTTGAACCAGCAAAATACTTGTTCTACTATCTGCAAAGACAAGGAAGAAATTCAAAGGTTTGAAATGGACACCTTTGAACAACTTAAATTTAGTTGTGGGTTTTGCACCATCACTCACAAGTGTTGCATTAAAACTCTGTGACAGTTACACTAAATAACTCCACAGTAACACCAACACACACACAGAACATCATGTTACCTTTATATAATACATCCTGGCTGGACTGGTGAACTTCACCTCTTCTGGAAGAGATTTCTCTGTTTTCAGTCTGTCCACCATGACTGTCACCACATCCTGATGAAACACTTGCTGAAAGGACAAAGTCAACTCTGATGATCAATATTTTATAAGTAATATTTAATAATAATCTTTAAATACATTTATTCATTTGGCAGACGCAAATGTTCAATGTATACATTTTTTTTATATCAGTACTTGCATTCCCTGGGATTGAACCCACAATCTTTGCGTTGCTAACGCAATGCTCTACCAGTTGAGCTACAGAAAGGCTGTAAATATTTACAGGAGTGTTTCTCAAACGGGAGCCTCAACAAACTTCCAAACGGCCCTTAAGATGACTTAATATTTAGTTGTTTTCTTCTTAAAATATTATTGTTTATAATATTTTTATAATATTATTGTTATTTCCTAGTCTTTGGATATTTTTTATAACAAATACACATCTATTAGTTATGCCAAGCTTTAGAATTTTGGACTGGGTAAAGATTATGTGTGGGAAGGGCTTTTTTTTAATATTGTTGTGGACAATGGGGTGCCTTGGTTGAGACTGAATGGACCCAAGACAGAAAATCTCTGTTTTGAATTAACACAGATGGGTTAACAAAAGAAAAGATCTGGATGAAATGGAAGCTGTAAACAGTTTAAGAATATTAAGGGAATCTCACCAAAGACTTGTACAGGCCCTTCTTTAACTTCTGCTCCACAAAATGTAGACAACAGGCATATTGTTCCTTCACCTCCGCCAAATCTGGACAGGCCTCACCCTGCTCGGACAGACACATACAAATGTGATGTCAACGTTCACCATGACACCACGGCAACATGAAAAGATGGGAGAGATGTTGCCTGCTGGAAACCTCACGTGTGTACAAATGAAGAGGTGGTGGGTGCTCGGAGAGTTCCTCAGTGCAGTCATGATCTTCTGCAGGCCGCTCCTCAGAACCTCCTGAACCACTTCCTGCCAGCCGCTGGGGAAGCTCTTACTGCAGGCGGTGCAGGAGAACACCAGACTCTCACCCCGCAGACGACTCAAGATCTCATACAGATCATCTGCAGAAGACCAGAATCACTTTAACTTTCCAGTTTGTTCCAGGAACAAAGAAACATTGTACGTAATAAACAACATACAGTATCAATCAACCAGTAAGTGGTTTTATTAGTAAAGCAACGTAACTTGGAAACTTGATTTGAAAACAGATCTGGAATAGGACTATTTAAAATTGAAATAATCGAAATATTGCAAATGTTCATAATGCAATATGCAATATTGCAATGGTTTGCAATAACTGAATGACTTTTAAAAGTTATGTACAGACAGTATTAGGTGGATGCAGAGAGACTTTTTAGTGATGCCTTTTTGAGAAAAAGGCTGAACCGTTCTTGTTGGATATATTTTAAATTGTTTAATACATTTTAACATAATTGTTTTTTTTCAAACCTACAGCATCTTATTGAATATTGCAAAATGTAGGAAGTTATCGCACATCACATTTTTCTTAATTATCATGCTGCAGTAATCTGGAAGACCCTCATTTTACGGCAAGAAATAAACACGCGCTCTTACCCGTGAGCCCCTCACACTTGGGATGGACCCAGTGGGCGCAGCAGGCACACTGAAGCATGCTGCTGTCAAACTCGTGCTCCTCATAACACTCCAGACACACGGTGCAGTAGTTCCCTGAGAAAACACACACAATGAACACACACCCGATGTTTCAGACTCAAGTGTGAGAGCTGTCAGAGTCTGTCAGACCTCTGCTGTGGAGTTTGGTGCAGTCTGAGCAGAGGTCCAGCTCATGGTTCCAGGCCGTATCGGAGGACTTCCCTGGAGTCACACCACAGCTCCTACATCTGATGCACAGCATGCACACCTGCAAGACCACGAGATGAATGAATTAACGGCTAACGTAAGACTGTCTGTTTAACATGACACTTACTGCAGGACGGGTAACTTACCCATGAGGTGTTCATTTTAACAGGTTTGGGATACGTGGGTCCTAAACAGGCTGGATGGTAACATTTCATGCACCTCTTGCACTGCAAAACTGGCTAAATGAGAAGAAACAGACCATCACTGCTGTCAGGGCCTGGATTTATCATCTAAAGCTTTTCATTTCAAGTCCAAAACCCAGTTATGAGTAACAGCAGTGCCCTTCTTAGTAACTACTACATAAAGTTAATTATTATGAATGTAATATTTATCAATATATTTTATATGCATTTATTATTATTACTAAATACAACTCATAGTATAGTGTAATACCAGTAAAACTTTACTATAAAAGGTCTCATTCATTAACATTAGATAACGCATTAGTTAACACGACCTTACAATGAACAATTTATTTTTACAGAATTATTATGCAAATACAGTCGTTCACTGTTTGTTCATGAAATTAACATTAACCAAAACAAACAAGTACTGTATAAACATTATTTATTTTACGTTTGTGTTAACTAAGGAAGAAAACTAATGTTAACAAAGGTAACCTCAATGTAAAGTGATTTACAGTAATAACTGTAAAGCAATGACAGATTACTGTAAATGACAGATTACTGTAAATGGTGTGTAAAGTACCTTTGCCTGTCTGCTCTTGCGGCCACACACATGGCAGAACTTGCAGCGTCGGCAGCACCAGTTTTCTCGGTTCTCATCCTTTGGACGGTCGTCGGGCAAGAGGCAGAAGCGATGAAACGGCTCACAGCACATCTGACAGTAGATCATCTGAAAACATCATCAAACTCTCATTTAAAACCAGAGAACTGTCAGCATTCATCTGCTGATAATGAAACCTTCACCATTGACCTTTAGTTTGAGCCTCAGTATGTATTAACTGAGAGGTAGTTAATGTGAGTGAGATCTTACATCGTGCTGGCCTTGGCTGGCACAGAGCAGACACACGGACTGAGGCATGATGGGAACTGAAGTCAGAATACTTAATCCACCCATCAGCCAAACATTCTGGATGTGACAGTCTTCCTGCATGAAATAACGTTTAAAAAATTTTAGATTTTTGTGAAATATGAACATAAGCAAAAGGCCACACTGTAACAACTTAAGCAAAATACATCTTTATTTCTTTCGATTTTGTGGTGAAATTAGCCAGAGTTTATGAAAGATCCACCCGAAACACTTTTTAAAACTATATGCAGGCAAAAAGAGAATTTCAGCTTTAACAGAAAACTGAAATTGTGACCTTGAAGTCCACACGAATCTTATTTCCTGCCGTCTGTAGACACTTTCCCCTTTGGGTGAAGCCATTTGCTGCTGGAGTCAGAACACTGGATGACGTGTGGTCCACTGAGCTCTGAGGAGACAACAGACAGATGTTATTAGCAAGAACTTCATCTCAAAACAAAACAAACCATTTTTAAATGACTATTTACCTTCTCAGTTTTGCTTTGAGCCCAGAAAGCTCTGTACACTCCCTGCCTTTTCTGTTTTACAGCCTCTTCTGGGGCTGTTACAGTGGCAGTCATATCTGACAAACAGGAAAAAGGTTTAGTCTCTGAAACACAGTGTATATAAAATATAATCCATTAACTCTGCTCCTACCACTGGACTGAGTCTTTTGGGTCCCACTGGGCTTTGTTTTTTCAGAACTGACGCTTTGTGTCTCTGAGTCAGAGGAGTCATAGTCCAGCAGTTTTCTGTAGGACTGTGGAGTGACCTGTCGCCTGGGCTGCCTCCTGGTGGGGCTAAACGGGCCGCAAAGAGCCTGTCCTTCATCTCCACCTTCCTTCTCGATTTCTTCATCACTGCTGTACATGCCAGTGGGTGCTGACAGCCGGCGTCCCTTCATCTGAACTGCGCAGAAGAGAAGTGATTAAATAAAATCAGAGAAATGCATGCAGGCCATGTGTCACATGGGTGTTTTCAAACTGAGGTATTTGAACAAGATACATTTACATTACATTTGTACAGCTGCGTTTCTGCAGTAGCAAATGATGAAAATTTGACACTGAAATAAATTTCGCTTCATTAAAATTGACTTTATTGACTTAATAATTTGCCTCAATTGGTAGAGCATTGGTAGAGCCAATGGTTGTGGGTTTGATTCCCAGGGAGCACATGCACTGATAAATTGTATACATTGAATGTAATGTAAGTCGCTCTGGATTAAATCTTCTGTCAAATGCTTAAATGTAAA